>JACXIX010000129.1:192-264007 GCA_014737535.1 Bombus cullumanus | reverse complement strand
AATTGTTAAAGAGCGTGCGACCCAGGTCGCGAGGTGGCGTATATTACGCTTTTCACCTGTAAAGTCAAGTAGTTATTTCTACTTTTCTTTACCCTAAGTCGATAAAATCCTCTTTAATTGATTCGTTCTATCCTGACTCAGTGGGGGCGCATTATAGGGAGTTTTACGCGGCAGGCAAGCAATAATTTGTAAACTTTAGATGTTTGCTCTTTTTTTCGACAAAAATGAGAGGAAATAGCCATTTTTAAATAAAATTTTTATTTAAGCGCATTAAATTCACGTGCAAAATATTCAACTTTTTGCCAATCAGTATATTCAATTTCGTTATTTGTATTCGTTTCTCCGCCCGTTATTTTCATAATAAATTGGATCATCATACGATCAAACCAGTTATATTGGGGATAACGTAGCGCGCCAGCAAACACATTAGTAATAGTCGGTTGCCACGGAGTTTTAGCTAAAAATTTACGTACATAAACATTTGTTTCAGGTGTATCTTTGCCCTTTTTTCTGGCCGTTAAATTAACGCCAAAAAATGCACTTGGCATGGAATTTAACTCTTTTTGGTGATTTTGCGCAAAATTTAACACCGCAGAATTAAAATGACCATAACGTATTGAGGCACCAACTAATACTTTTTGATAAACAGAAAGATTAAAATTTTTATCCATATTTAAATCTCTGACATCACATTGCTTACCCTCTTTACGTAAATATTCAGTAATTTTAAGTATTATCTTTTTAGTCTGACCATTTTCACCAGAATAAAGTAGCAAATAGCTCATGAGTTACCTATAAAATTATATAAAAAATTATTCTCGCCAAAAGGTTGGTGTGAAAAGAACCAGTAAAGTGAAAACTTCCAATCGGCCAAATAGCATAGTAACAATTAGGATCCATTTTCCCGTTGGATTCATAGTGGTAAAATTTTCAGCTACCGAGCCTAATCCTGGCCCTAAATTATTGAGTGTTGCTGCAATTGAGGCAAAAGCAGAAAACTCATCTACGCCGGTAGCGATTAACAATAATAAACTTATAAGAAAAACCAATGCATAAGCAGAAAAGAAACCCCAAACGGCTTCTATAATACGTTCAGGTAATGCCCTGGCGCCTAATTTTATCGTGTAAACAGCATTTGGATGTACCAAACGTTTTAGCTCTCGTGATCCCTGTAAGAATAATAACAAAATTCGAATAACTTTTAATCCACCTCCGGTTGAGCCTGCACATCCGCCGACAAAAGCAGCACAAAGTAACAATATCGGTAGGAAAAGTGGCCAATTTGCAAACCCATCAGTACTAAAACCCGCTGTTGTTGCCACAGAAACAACTTGAAAAAAGGCTTGATCAAATGTTTGAAATAGTGAGTCGTAAACGGAATGATATAGAAGTACTAATGTACATATGACAATCAATACTAATTGAAAACCGATAAATACTCTAAATTCGGGATCACGCCAGTAAATTGTCAAACTACGGCCGGATAAAACGGCGAAATGAAGACCAAAATTACAGCCAGAAATCAGTAAAAAAATAGCAATAATGGTATTAATAGCAGGGCTATTAAAGTAGCCAATACTTTGGTCATGAGTAGAAAATCCACCAATAGCAACAGTAGAAAAACTATGAGAGATAGCATCAAAGACGTCCATGCCTGCACCCCATAATGCTATCGCGCATACTATCGTGAGCAAAACATAGATTAACCAAAGTGTCTTTGCTGTTTCCGCAATCCTTGGACGCATTTTATTGTCTTTAAGTGGCCCAGGCATTTCTGCCCGATAAAGCTGCATTCCTCCTACGCCTAATAAAGGCAATATGGCTACCGCTAAAACAATGATCCCCATGCCACCTAACCACTGTAGCATTTGTCGATAAAAGAGTATTGCTTTAGGTAAAGCATCTAACCCAACCAATGTGGTTGCCCCAGTTGTTGTTAAACCGGAAAAAGATTCAAAAAAAGCATCGGTAACCGAAAGATGGGGCCGATCAGCAAAGATAAAAGGTAATGCCCCAACACTGCCTAACACAGTCCAAAAAAGGGCGACGATCAGAAAACCTTCTTTAGGCTTTAAATCATGTCGATTATTTCTGTTTGGTATCCATAGTAGCAAACCTATAATCAACGCCGCGATAAAGGTCTGGCTAAAGGCACGTCCTGCTCCATCTCGATAAATCAATGCCACTATGCCTGGAATGATCATAGTGACAGAAAATAAGATAACAAGTAGCCCAACAATTCGGGTTATTGCTCGAAAATGCATGAATGGTTCCTTGAGAATCTAGTTATAACATTAAGATTTAGGGATTAAATTTAATGCGCCTCTACTCAAATTACGTAATTTATCAGCAAACTTTTGTTCAGCATTGGCAGGCAGGGAAATTTCTAATATCACATTTTCACTATATTCCCGCACAAGGATCTGCCCCGATGATTGTTGTATTAATTGCTCAACCATTTTTATATGCGTATATTCACAATATATAAAATAATATTTTTGTAACACTTTTTGCTGTGTATTTAAAAGTCCCAACGCTTGTTGAACACTATTACCATAAGCTCTAACCAATCCTCCAGTTCCCAATTTGATACCACCAAAATAACGAACCACAACCACGGTAATTTCTCCAATATGGCTAGCTAACAACTGGGTGATCATTGGCTTACCTGCCGTTCCTGTTGGCTCGCCATCATCAGAAAAACCTAACTGTTGACAATCATCAGGTCTACCGGCGACATAGGCCCAACAATGATGTCGGGCATCTGGATATTTATGCTTGATAATTTGGATAAAATTTTTCGCTTCAACAACTCCATCAGTATGTTCCAAGTAAGTAATAAAACGACTTTTTTTAATCTCTTCGGTAACCACAACCGACTCTGCAGGTATTAAATAGGCATTCATTATTTTAAATGTAAATTACGCGTCATATTTTCAACTTTATTTTCATATATGATGATATTATCTTCAATACGAATAACACCATTAGGCATAAGGGACGCAATTTTATGCCAGTTAAAATATTTACTAAACGGGCCTTCGCGCCAAGGCGCTAGCAGTGTCTCTATAAAGTAGAGACCAGGTTCAATCGTTAATACCATACCAGGTTGTAAAATCCGCGTACAACGCAAGAAAGGATAACATTCAGGTGCAGCCAAAGAAGCTCCTGTTTCATCCTGCATAAAGCCACCAACATCATGAACTTGTAATCCCAAAAGATGACCTAAGCCATGTGGGAAAAAGGGAGTTGTAAGCCCCTCTTTTATCATTGCTTCTTCACTGATATTGCAAATAATGCCATGATCTAGCAGTAAAGATGCAATATGTTGATGCATCCGTTGATGATATTCAGTATAGCGAATCCCCGATTTAATTGTATCAATCAATATTTGTTGTTTACTATCCAAGTCGTTAATCAGATTAGCAAATTCATTATTATTTCTAGCTGCATAGGTACGCGTAATATCTGCGGCATAACCGTGATATTCAGAACCTGCATCAATTAAAAAACTATACATTTTTTTTGGTGGTTGATATTTCAATTTAGTGTAGTGGAGTACTGAACAATTTTCATTGAGGGCAATAATATTACTGTATGGAACGTCGATATCTCGCTGACCCGTTGCCTGCAAGTAACTAACATTAATATCAAATTCACTCGCTCCCTGATAAAAAGCCTCACGCGCAGCATGATGACCTGCTATTGCCATTTTCTGCGCTTGCTGTAAGCAACTTAATTCATAGTTTGTCTTATAAGCACGATGAAAATGAAAATAATCTACTACCGGTTTACAATTAATATTAGTCGCTAAAATGCCTAATTCTTTAGCTCGAACAATAGATTCACCAATATAACCAATATGTTTTTTATTTAATTGAAATAACCATTTTTTAATTTCATTAGCTTCTTTTAAATGAAACAACTCAAACTCCTTTACCCAAAAGTTGTCAGGTAAAGGCTCAATACTATGCCAATAATCAATTGGCGAATAAAACCATAATTTAGGCTTACTCACGCCATCAACCAATAACCAACAATGGGCAACTTGAGTAATAGGTAGCCAGGCTTTGAAATGTGGATTAGCTCTAAAAGGATAATGGTAGTCATCAAGAAAAATGCCTTGCGGCTCTCCAGAATGAATAAGTAAGGCATTCAATTTATTATTTTTCAATACATTCTGTGTACGTTGCTGTAATATTTTAATATGTTCTTGATATTGACTAGCAAGATTTTCCATTTTTAGTTCACCTGTTATTTTTTATCTCTAATATCCAGCAAAATACTACATTAAATATTATCATTAATTTAATGAATGCTATTTCCCAATTAAAGTGTCTCATTTTTATTAATAAAAACAAATAAGTAAGTATTAATGCGGTTTTTAATAGCCCAGATAATTTGTTGTGATCAGGCTAGCATATTTCTTATACTTAATTTGCATTTTCTTAACAAAAAAATCACACTGCCAACACCTGGTCGTACCAGACGGAAATCATAGGAGAACAGTATGCTCTATCAAAGTAATACTATTCAGGTTGATTGGATAAAACCCGGTATCGCAAAACTGATATTTAATTCACCAAATGCCATTAATAAATTTGATATAGAAACCATTAACTCGTTAAATCAAGCCATTGATTCTCTGGAAAACAAAAATACCTTGAGCCAATTAAAAGGGCTTATTCTGATTTCACAAAAATCCGCTTTTATTGTTGGGGCAGATATTAAACAATTTCTCTCGCTATTTAATGCACCAAAGTCACAACTTCAGCAATGGCTTAATTTTGCTAACAGTATCTTTAATCGTATCGAAGATCTACCCATTCCAACAGTAACCGCAATAAGTGGTTATGCTTTAGGGGGAGGCTGTGAGTGTGCATTAACAACAGATTACCGTATCGCCGCACCCGATCTTAAAATTGGTTTACCGGAAGTTAAACTGGGAATTATGCCTGGATTTGGCGGTTCAGTACGCCTACCACGTTTAATCGGTTTAGATAACGCCTTACAGATGATCACCACAGGAAAAGATATTGATGCCACAACCGCTTTAAAAAATGGCCTGATTGATGCGATTGTTGCCAAAGAACAGTTACTGAATTCAGCACTCTTACTACTAGAAAATGCCATTGCAAACAAATTAGATTGGCGGCAAGTACGTCAACCTAAAACCCAACCGTTAAAACTGAATAAAATAGAACAAACCATGAGTTTTAATGTCGCAAAAGGTTTAGTCATGAAAGCGGCAGGTTCACATTATCCTGCACCATTGACAGCGTTAGAAACTATCAAAAAAGCAGCCAATTGTGGGCGTAAAGAAGCGTTATTATTCGAAACTGAAGCTTTCATTCCATTGACTCAATCCCCTGAAGCTCATGCCTTAATTAGAGTTTTTCTTAATGATCAATATGTTAAAAATTTAGCTAAACAGAGAAGTCAATCAATTGAAACTCCCATAAAAACCGCTGTTATTGGCGCAGGCATTATGGGTGGCGGCATCGCTTATCAATCAGCACGTAAAGGTGTACCTATCATAATGAAAGATATTAGTGAAAAATCTCTTCAGTTAGGCATGAATGAAGCCGCTAAATTGCTAAATAATCAGTTTGAACGTAAGCAAATATCAGCGCTCGAAATGGCGAAGATATTATCTTCAATTACTCCAACACTCAATTACGCCGGAATTGAAAATGCGCAAGTTATTGTTGAGGCTGTGGTTGAGGATCCAAAGGTTAAAACAGTCGTTTTAGCGGAAACAGAAAAATTATTAAATGAACATGCCCTATTAGCCTGGAATACTTCAACTATCCCAATCACAAAATTAGCTAGTGTTTTACAGCGGCCAGAAAATTTCTGCGGCATGCATTTTTTCAATCCAGTTCATCGCATGCCATTAGTGGAAATTATTAAAGGCGAAAAAACTAGCGCGAAAACTATCGATACGATAACTGCCTATGCCAATAAAATGGGTAAAACGGCTATTATCGTCAACGATTGTCCAGGTTTTTTTGTTAATCGGGTGCTGTTCCCTTATTTTTCTGGCTTTAATTTACTCTTACAAGATGGCGCTGATTTTTATCAAATCGATAAGATCATGGAAAGGCAATTTGGCTGGCCGATGGGGCCTGCTTATTTGATAGATGTTATTGGTATTGATACTGTGCAACATGCTCAACAAGTTATGGCCGAAAGTTTTCCAGCACGTATGACAAAAATTGATCAAGATGCCATTTCTGTTCTATTCAATCATCAACGTTATGGCCAGAAGAATGGTGTTGGTTTTTATCAATACGTTAGCGATAAAAAGGGAAAAATAGAGAAACAACGCGATCCTAAAATTAACGACTTATTAGGCAAATTTGGCGCTAGCAGCAAACAATTCACCGAGCAAGATATTATCATGCGCATGATGATACCGATGATTAATGAAGTGGTTCGTTGCTTAGATGAACATATTATCGCCAGTCCTGCTGAAGCCGATATCGCTCTAGTATACGGTTTAGGTTTTCCGCCATTTAGAGGCGGTGCTATTTGCTATCTTGATAACCTTGGTATCGAAAATTATATCAAACTGGCTGAAAAATATGCCTCTCTAGGCCCTTTATATACCATTCCTACCAGTTTAAAAACCAAAGCAGAAAAACACGCGAGTTATTATCCTGCACCAGAAAAAATCACCTTTAACAGCAAATAATAGGCTTAAGGTCGTGATCATGAAAAATATTGTAATTATTGATAGTATACGCACGCCAATGGGACGTTCTAAAGGTGGCGCTTTTCGCCAGGTCAGAGCAGAAGAGCTATCTGCCCATTTAATGACACAATTATTAAGCCGTAATCCTGCCCTGAATAAAAATGAAATTGACGATATTATTTGGGGATGTGTACAACAAACTTTAGAACAAGGATTTAATATTGCTCGCAATGCGGCGCTATTAACGGATATTCCCCATACAGTACCCGCAGTAACGGTTAATCGGCTGTGCGGTTCATCCATGCAAGCATTACATGATGCCGCTCGCTTTATTATGTCAGGTGATGCAAAT
This sequence comes from Bombus cullumanus, assembly GCA_014737535.1. Classification (NCBI taxonomy): domain Eukaryota; kingdom Metazoa; phylum Arthropoda; class Insecta; order Hymenoptera; family Apidae; genus Bombus; species Bombus cullumanus. The sequence goes on along the minus strand of JACXIX010000129.1, from coordinate 256,958 downwards.
GTTGCGCTTGTGGGTGGTGTTGAACATATGGGACATGTTCCTATGACTCATGGTATCGATCTCAATAGTAAAATAGCGCTTCATGTTTCTACCGCTTCGGCTTCAATGGGATTAACCGCTGAGATGCTCGCCAGACAGTGCCAAATCAGTCGTGTTGAACAAGATGAATTCGCCTTACGTTCTCATCAAAGAGCAACTGAAGCAACTAAACAGGGATGGTTTAATGATGAAATTGTAGCAACTGTGGGCCATGATATTGACGGTAATCTGGTTGCCATCAATCAAGATGAAGTGATTAGATTTGATGCAAGTTTAGCTAGCCTAACGGCTTTACCGCCGGTCTTTGATCCTGTCTCAGGCTCAATCACAGCAGGAAATTCCTCAGCATTATCGGATGGTGCATCCGCCATACTCGTTACCAGTGAAAAATATGCTAAAACACGAGAATTAAGGATAAGAGCTAAAATCCGATCCATGTCTGTTATTGGTTGCGACCCTGCCATTATGGGCTATGGGCCTGTCCCGGCAACTACAATGGCATTAAAACGTGCTAAGTTAACGCTGCAAGATATAGATGTTTTTGAAATTAATGAAGCTTTTGCTGCCCAAGCTTTGGCTTGTTTAAAAGATTTACGCCTTATCGATAAGATGGAAGAAAAAGTTAACCTGCATGGTGGAGCAATTGCTTTAGGTCACCCGTTAGGATGTTCTGGTGCGCGGATCATCACTTCTTTATTAAATGTTATGGAACGGAAAGATGCTCAGTTTGGTTTAGCCACTATGTGTATTGGCTTTGGACAAGGCATCGCTACACTTGTTGAGCGAATTAAATAACTAGTCTACGCTTTATTGTATGTTGTTGCTATTTTCCCGCCCAGAAGGGCGGTTTTTTTTATTTTGTGATTTCATTTAGATAAATTCGAACGCATCGCCATAAAGATACTCAGGGCTAACGCCTCTTTCACTACAAAAACGTTCTCTCGCAATTTTCGCCATTTCAAAACGCCCAGCAATGTAAATTTCGTACTTGGTAAGAGAACCAAAGTCATCCAGCACCGCACTCAAAACCGTACCTGTCCGTCCTCGCCAATCTGCTTCAGGTTGTTCAACAACAGGAATAATTTTTATGTTGCGATATTGCTCTGAAAGAGCCTGCAATTCACCTAAATCATATAGGTGTTCTAACCTTCGTCCTCCCCAATAGAAGGTAATATCTCTGTCGGGATTTTCCTCCAATGCAGCATATAAAATTGCGCGGGTATAAGAAAATCCGGTTCCTCCAGCAATAAGAATTATTGGTTTTTTACTTCCTTCACGGAACCAAGCTTTACCATGAGGAATATCAATATTAATGCTATTTTGCGCAAAAATACGCTCCATCACCGCCATGGCATACAGATTAAACTCTGACGCACCAATATGAAGCTCAATGAGTTTTTTTTCTGAAGGAATTGAGGCCAAGGAAAATGGGCGCTTATCACGCTCATCCATAATGACCATTAAATATTGACCGGCACGAAAGGAAAATTGACCTTCTGGTAATAAGCGAACGCGATAGACCGTATCAGTGATAGATTCAATTGAAATCACCTTACAACTTAATGTTGTCATTCACATCCTCTCATCATTTTAAAATATCCAATTCATGCCAAATTTCATCTATCCGTTTTTTTATTTTTTCTGTCATAACGATTGGACGACCCCACTCTCTTTGTGTTTCACCCGGCCATTTATTGGTTGCGTCAAGTCCCATTTTTGAACCTAAACCTGAAATGGGTGACGCAAAATCAAGATAATCGATCGGGGTATTTTCCATCATAACGGTATCTCGTGCAGGATCCATCCTGGTTGTAATTGCCCAAATAACATCATTCCAGTCACGAGCATTAATATCTTCATCACAGACAATAACAAATTTTGTATACATAAATTGCCGTAAATAAGACCAAACTCCCATCATAATGCGCTTAGCATGCCCAGCATATTGTTTCTTGATAGTCACCACAGCAAGTCGATAAGAACAGCCCTCGGGAGGTAAATAAAAGTCAACAATTTCTGGAAACTGTTTTTGTAATATAGGGACTAAAACCTCATTTAACGCAGCACCTAAAATAGCAGGCTCATCAGGAGGACGACCGGTATAGGTTGAATGATAAATAGCATCACTACGTTGAGTTATATGGGTAACTGTAAAGACTGGAAATTTATCCACTTCATTATAATAGCCGGTATGATCTCCATAAGGCCCTTCGGGGGCAAATTCTGCAGGATCAATATAACCTTCTAGAATAATTTCTGCCCCTGCCGGCACTTCAAGCTCATTAGAAATACATTTTACCACCGCTGAACGATGTCCGCGTAATAATCCAGCAAATGCATATTCGGAAAGGGTATCTGGAATGGGTGTCACCGCAGCTAAAATTGTGGCAGGATCAGCCCCTAAGGCTACCGCTACCGGAAAAGGTCTAGCTGGATATTTATTACACCACTCTTGAAAATCTAATGCCCCACCCCGATGAGATAGCCAACGCATAATCAGCTTATTTTTAGTTAATAGTTGCTGTCGATAGATACCTAAATTTTGCCGCGCCTTAAAAGGTCCCTGAGTAACCGTTAATCCCCATGTAATTAGTGGTGCAACATCTTCTGGCCAACAATGCATTATAGGAAGACGAAACAGATCAACATCGTCACCTTGCCAAATCTGTTCTTGGCAGGCGGCCGACTTTAACCTTTTAGTTGGCATATTAAGCACTTGTTTAAACTTTGGTAGTTTGTCAATTAAATCAGTAAATCCTTTCGGCGCATCCGGCTCCTTAAGGAAAGCCAATAATTTGCCAACCTCATGTAATGCTTGGATATTTTCTTGTCCCATTCCCATTGCAACCCGTTCAACGGTACCAAACAAATTGCATAGAACTGGCATAGTAAAACCCTTTGGGTTTTCAAATAATAGTGCCGGCCCACCCGCTCGCAGAGTTCTATCCGCTATTTCTGTCATTTCTAAATAAGGATCGACTTCACGGCTGATTCGCTTCAGCTCTTTTTTTTGTTCTAATAATGATATGAAATCTTTGAGATCACGGTATTTCATTATATATTTTCTACTTTTTAATTTGTTGGAACTTCATTATAAATTGTTCTAAGAAGGTTACCAATAAAGGTTCAATTCGTTAAGATTAGTAAGCCTTTTAAATTGAACAGTAAACTTAGATACAGCAATAAGGAACCCATTTTTTTAATATTTTGGTATCATATTGTTCTGGAAAATGTTGGTTATACTGAAAAATCTTAAAACCTTCATTTTTCCCACTAAAATAATGTAGTTCCCTATCTTTAATTTGTAAGCCACTGCCTTCCCGTAAAGCAATAACAATTTCATGGGGATTGATGACACAAAACTCAGCAATACGATCATCTCTAGTTTCTCCCATATGTCCACTAATACGAGTATCAATATAATGCGGATTAATTTGTATTGGGAATAGCCCCAACGAGGGCATTACAACCGCATTAGATACTGGCATATCATTGGTTGTTCTTATACTAGGCGTAGCGACATTACATCCAGCACTCCAGCCAATATAGGGAATATTGCGTTCAAAAACAGCGCGTTGTATAGCCACGATCAGTCCATTTTCATGCAGGCATTTATTCAACCACCAGGTATTGCCTCCACTAACTAAAATACATTCTGCTGATTCAATTGCTTTTACTGGCGATTCAAAATGGGCAATTGAAACCACTTCGATACCTAATGATTGACTAAGCTCCGAGGCACGCTGATCATGATCACCGCGTAAAACAGCATAAGGGACTAATACTGCTTTACGGATCTGTCGGCGTTGAAACATTTCTTGTAATTGTGTTGTAGCATAATTTAGCCATTGAGAACTGGTGGTTAGTCGACCATTACTGAGAAGAAATATATCCATCTATCATTACCTTTTATTTTTTAATTATCATGTAAAACTATGTTACCCAAATTACAGAGAATTAATGCTGTTAGTTTTAACTACATAATAAGTTATAATTTGATATAGTAATAAAGTGTAATTTTATTTTTGAGCCATAACATGGAAAATTGGTATCTTCTTTACTGTAAGCGTGGGCAAATAGAGCGAGCAATAAAAAATTTAAAAAGACAGCATGTTATCTGCTTAACACCAGAAGCTCAAATAAAAAAAATAGTGCGCGGCAAGCGCATCACCGTTACAGAAGCGTTATTTCCCAACTATCTTTTCGTAAAATTTGATCCTGAAGAGATCCATACTACAACGATACGCTCAACCAGAGGTGTTAGCCATTTTATTCGATTTGGTCTCTATCCTGTGATCGTACCAGATAATATTATTAACGAGTTAAAGTCCGCCACTAAACCTGAAATTGTTGCAGCAAAGACACCGGTAGCAGGTGATACTGTTATTATTACTGAAGGTATTTTTGAAGGCCTAAAAGCAATTTACTCCGAACCTGACGGTGAAAATCGTTCAATTATTCTACTTAACATTCTTAACCAAAATATAGCTAAGCTAATAGATAATAAACAATTTAAAAAAAGTAATTAATTAGGATTAGGAAAATAGCTCTTTATTCTATTATTTGATCAGAATTTTTATCATCAGCCGCCTTGCGTCCTTTACCAACATAGAAGCGTGATAACAACAAGCCTAATTCAAATAATAAATACATTGGTACTGCCAATAGGGTCTGAGAAAACACATCTGGTGGAGTCAAAAACATACCGACAATAAAAGCACCAACAATAATATAAGGACGCTTACGTTTTAACGAATCTGGAGTTGTAACACCTGTCCAGCAAAGAAGAATAATGGCAACAGGAACTTCAAAGGCCGCACCAAATGCCATAAAAAGTGTCATGACAAAGCTGAGATATTTACTGATATCAGGAATGAAATTAACACTTACTGGTGTGGTTTTTACAAAAAAACCAAATGCTAAAGGGAAAACAACAAAATAGGCAAAAAGCATCCCTAAGTAAAAAAGTACACTACTGGAGACCAGTAAAGGCAACATTAAGCGCCGCTCGTGCTTATAAAGTGCTGGCGCGATAAAAGCCCATAACTGATATAAGATCACTGGAATAGAAATAAATACCGCCACCATAAACGTAAGTTTAATGGGGGTAAAAAAAGTTGATGCCACATCGGTTGCACTCATGCGAGAGCCAACCGGTAGCTGTTCAATCAATGGTGCAGCAACTAAATGATAAATATCATTGGAAAAATAGACTAGGGCAAGAAAAACCACTGCAACAGTTAATAAACTATAAAGAATACGTCTACGTAATTCAATTAAATGGCTAATAAGTGGTTGTGGATCATCAATAGACATAGACTAATTTTCACCGTTAGTTTGATCAGAGTGCTTTTTTACTTCCTGGGCAGGGAATTTGAGTGCTTTTTTATTTTTAATAGGGCGGCGGTCTGATTCGGTTACCAACTGATCAGTCTGCGCTGGCTGACGTTGTTTATTAGCGGTTATAGGCATTTCTTCATCTATTTTACCTGCGCTATTTTCTTCCAGATCACTGGTAAATGCTTTTACTTTTGCCAATTCTTCTTCAATACGACTGTTGGATGATTGATAATTTTTCTTTAATAACTCAGTAGATTCTCGCAATTCTTCCATCGATTGCTTAAGTTCCGGCGAAAGGTCTTGTAATTGTGCTTTTTCTTCTGCCTTCCTCAACGTTTCCTGCAATTCCTGTAATTTTAACTCTTGCGAGAGTTCATGTTGAACGTTAGCTGCCAATGAGCGCAACGCACGTATCCAACCGGCAACCGTTTTAACGGCGATCGGCAAACGCTCTGGACCAAGAACCACCAAGCCAATAATCATAACCAATAGCAGTTCACTAAAACCAATATCAAGCACGGTTCATACCTACTCTTTATTTTTTTTATTTTCAGCCGTTTCTTTTGTCTGACTTATGGTTGTTTTTTCAGTAATGTTTTTCGGTTCAAAGTCTGCATCAGCCTGCTGTTTTTCTGCTTTGTTACTATCATCAGTTTTACTATGATCATCACTCATTGCTTTTTTGAAGTTTTTTAATGACTCCCCCAAATCTGAGCCGAGTGAGCGTAATTTCTTAGTACCGAAAATTAAAACAACCAGTAAAGCAATAATAAGAAGCTGACCGGGACTACCAAATGTAGCCATAGCAATTGTTGTTCCCATTGATATATACCTCTACGAAATTAGGTTCAACTATGTATAATTTCATTATATACAACTAATTTTATGTAAGATACATACAGATCCTAAGATAAATTTGTTTAAAGACAAACTTTAGCCAATTTTACCTGTACGATACCATCCCACACCCCATGCAATTATACCGAAAAAGATAAACCCAATGGCAGCAATTTTTGAATCGAAAATCTGCAATAAAGTACCAGATATCAAGCAAGTTGCGCCAATTCCAAGTAAATATTGGCCTTGTCTTTGCTTTACTTGTTGGCCTTGTAGCTGGACAGAGAATTTATCAATACTATCTTGTAAATATTTATGTTGCTTAAGCGCTCCGTAAATAAGATCAGGAATTTCTGGCATTTTTTCTGCCCAATAGGGTGCTTTTTCCTTAAATGCACTAATAATCGCCGCTAATCCCATTTGCCGATGTAGCCAATCTTCAAGAAAAGGTTTGGCTGTCTTCCACAAATCTAGTTGTGGATAAAGCTGCCTTCCCAAGCCTTCAATATAGAGCAAGGTTTTTTGCAGTAACACTAATTGAGGCTGAACCTCCATATTAAAACGACGGGCGGTATTGAATAAATTGAATAAAACATGACCAAAAGAAATTTCTGCCAGTGGTTTCTCAAAAATTGGCTCGCATACTGTTCGAATGGCAAATTCAAAATCTTCTACATTAGTATCAGCTGGTACCCAACCCGAATCGACATGTAATTCAGCTACCTTCCGGTAATCACGATTAAAAAAGGCGATAAAATTTTCTGCCAAATAACGTTTATCTTCTTTATTTAACGAACCGACAATACCACAATCAATACCGATATATTGTGGATCCTCAGGATGCTCTCGACTGATAAAAATATTACCAGGATGCATATCGGCATGAAAAAAGCTATCGCGAAAAACTTGGGTAAAAAAGACTTTTACCCCGCGCTCAGCTAATAACTTCATATTAATTCCCTGTTTCTTTAACGCGTCAATATCAGAAACAGGAATACCATAAATACGCTCCATAACCATCACATTCTCCCGACAGTAGTCTGAATAGACTTCGGGAATATAAAGCATGGAACTATTTTCAAAATTACGCCTCAATTGGATTGCATTTGCTGCCTCACGCAACAAATTTAATTCATCAATTAATGTTTTTTCATACTCTCGAACAACTTCCCGCGGACGTAAACGCCTTCCATCAGGTAAAAGTGGGATCCAATTAGCCAGCCGATACATCAAGTTTATATCGGCTTTAATAATAGGTAATATATCTGGGCGAATGACTTTAATTACAATTTGTTTATTATTCTGTTTTAATTTTGCCGTATGTACTTGGGCAATTGAGGCCGAGGCCAAGGGCTCCTCATCAAAATCATCGAACCAGGTTTCAAGAGAGCCACCTAATGACTGCTCTATATGTTGACGAGCCAATCGGCCATCGAAACTAGCAACTTTATCTTGCAATAATGCTAATTGGTCAGAAATTATAGTGGGAAAAAGATCGCGACGAGTAGATAGCATCTGACCAAATTTAATCCAAACCGGGCCTAAATCTTGTAAAGCTAAACGTAAGCGTTCACCAAGGGCTTTGTCTTTATGCTTATTTGATAACCAAAATAAACAATGGCGTCCAACCCTTAGTGGTAAAGTAAATTTAATTTTGGGAATGAGTTCATCTAAACCATAATTTAGAAATACTCGAACGATAAAATAGAGCCGTTTAATCTCTCCCGGTCTCATATTTTTCCTCCAATTTAGCCAAACGCTGTTCCAGTTTTGCAATATCCGCTGCCACTTTCTCAACCTTATCAGCAAAACTTAGCACTTCCAATGTATTAGGAGACATTCGCCATTCTTCCACCAATACATCTTTAAAATGATTTTTTTGTTGATATAACAAACCATTTATTCCAATTAAACCTTTTTTCACCCAGCGGCTCATCCCTTCGGCAAGGACATCACCGACATAAGGAGCAAGATAATGAGCGGGATCCCATTGCGCAGCATCAAGCAATGCTGACCAATGCTGCACAATTTGCATATCCCCTTCGATAACAATCTTGCCATCGTTGATAAGCGTTGAAAGTTGTTGTTTATCTTTAAGCTGCACTAGCGTTACAAACGCCGTTTTTATCACACAATCTGCCGGTGTAGGCCACTGATTTACGACATCAACTCGTTGCTCGGAGAAGATAAGTATTAATGGTTGAGATAACTCTTTTAAATTAATCGCCAACACTTTGCCAATCAACCTTATTCTGGCTGATTTCAACGCCACTTCCCGATAAAAAAATTTATTCAACATGTTCTGTAAAAAGGAAGCTGCTGCGGCATGTAATACAGGTATTGTTGAATCGCTTTTCGTTGACGAGGTAGCCATTTTAAAATTTGAACCCTCTATGTAGGGCAACAATTCCACCAGTCATATTGGTATAGGAAACTTGTTCAAACCCGACTAACTCCATCATTGCTTTTAACGTGTCCTGATCTGGATGCATGCGAATAGATTCAGCTAGATAGCGATAGCTATCGGCATCATTAACTATCATTTGACCAACGCGTGGCAAAATATGAAAAGAGTAGGCATCATAAGCTTTAGTTAATGCGGGTAAAATGGGTTTTGAAAACTCTAATACTAATAAACGACCGCCAGGTTTTAACACCCTAAACATTGATTTAAGTGCTTTATCTTTATCAGTAACATTGCGCAGCCCAAAAGAAATACTAATGCAATCAAAGTAGTTATCAGGGAAAGGCAGTTCTTCAGCATTAGCCTGGACATAATTAACATTACCAACAATACCCCGATCACGGAGCTTTTCTCGCCCCATCTTCAGCATAGAATCATTGATATCAGCAAGAACAACCTCACCTTTTTCGCCAACTATTTTAGCAAATTTAGCTGTCAAGTCGCCAGTCCCACCCGCCAGATCTAAAATATATTGCCCGCGGCGTGCGCCACTAGCTTCTATCGTAAAACGTTTCCAGATTCGATGGATCCCTAATGACATAAGATCGTTCATAAGATCATATTTCGCGGCCACCGAATGAAAAACAGCAGCAACCAAATTCGCTTTATCATCCTTGGCTACTTTACGAAAGCCAAAATCAGTGGTTTCTTTAATTGGATCTACCATATTTACGCTCATTTAATCATTAAAATAATCGAAAGTGTAATCATGTTTTTCGCAAGCACTTATTTACGATCTACCGATTTTTGTTAATTATGATTTAGCAGTTTGTTTGCTAAATTCAGTATCAATCGGACGTTTCACTTCTATTCCCAATTCTTTTAAACTTTCCGCCTGACTAATCAAATTACCTTTTCCTTCCGCTAATTTTTTGATCGCCGATTGATAATTCAGCTGTGCTTTGCTCAAACTCTGACCCAAAACCTGTATATCATCGACAAATAATCGCATTTTGTCATACATTCTAGCGGCACGCTCAGCAATGACTTGCGCATTTTGACTCTGTCGTTCATAGCGCCACAAATTATTAATAGTGCGTACTGCCACCAATAAGGTTGAAGGACAAACCAGTAAAATATTATTTCTCAACCCTTCGTCAATCAGGTCAGGGGCTTCACGTAAAGCAATCAAATAAGCGGGTTCGAGTGGAATAAACATTAATACATAATCTAGCGATCTTAATCCATTTAATTGATGATAATCTTTTCGTCCAAGCTCTTTTATATGGTTACGCACAGAATTAACATGCCCCCGCAATGCCGTAGCTCGCTGCTGCTCATCTTCACTATTAAAATAGTGCTCATAAGCTGTCAGAGACATTTTAGCGTCGATTACAACATCTTTACCTTGTGGTAAACGAATAATCACATCCGGCTGATAACGGCTATTGGAGGTATTGATACTGACTTGAGTTTCAAATTCATGCCCCTGCCTTAGCCCAGAAGCCTCCAATATGCGAGAAAGAATTGTCTCTCCCCAATTGCCCTGAATTTTATTATCCCCTTTTAGCGCTTTAGTCAGATTAATCGTTTCTTTTGCCATCTCTGCATTTAACTGCTGAAGCTGACGAATTTCATGCGCTAGGGTATGACGCTCACGCGCTTCCTGACTAAAACTTTCATGTACCTGACGGCGAAAACCGTCCAGTTGTTCACGGAAAGGTGTTAATAGTGCAATTAAACTCTGACGGTTCTGCTCAGAAGCGCGACGTTCATTCTGTTCAAAAATACGATTGGCTAAATTCTCAAATTGAACATTTAACCGCTGCTCACTATTAAGTAACAGCCGCTGTTTCTCTTCAAAAGCCAGTCGTGTCTCTTCAAGCCGTGTCATCACTTCACGTAATTCAACTTCTTGATTACGATTAATTTCCCTTTGTGATCTCAATTCTTGCTCACGTTGTTCACACTCAATTTTCCAATATTCGAGGTGGGCGATTTTTTCCTCATAGCTAGCCTGAATACTATAAAAGTCGCGCAATTCCGACTCTTTTTTATTCATTTTCTGCGCAATAACTAGCCAGATCAAACTGCCACCAAAGAGTGTGCCGGTAAGAAATCCAATAATTGCATATAATAACTGAATATCCACCTGGGTTTCCTTAAAATAGTCTTTATTTTATAAAGTAACTTAGTGGTCTACTGTATAAATGTCCAGAATAAAATTTGCTTATTTTGGTCAACCAACTGCGTGAGGCTGAAATTTAACGACTGTTTTACCCCATCCACTGAGCAAGCCAAGATAAACCAAATGCCCCTGGCGCTAAAATAGCAAATGCCCAGATCATGGCAGAAAGTAAATTAGCCAGCTGAAAATAATGTTTAGGCATAGCACAAATACCTGCTACTAAGGGAATTACCGCCCTTAAGGGGCCTAAAAAACGGCCAAGAAAAACACTCCATACTCCCCAACGGTCAAAAAAACGATGACCCCGATCGAGCACTTCAGGACGACGAGAAATTGGCCACATATGGCGTACACTGTTCTTATAATGAAAACCAAACCAATAAGACAACCAATCACCCAAAAAAGCACCACAAGCGGCAGCAAACCATATCGGTAAAAAAGCAAGTCCATTATCACCAATTAATGCACCTAAACCAAGCAAAATTACTGTTGCTGGTAACAATAGAGAAATAAAGGCTAACGATTCGCCAAAAGCTAATATAAAAACAATAATAATAGCTAATATTTGATGATGACGGGAAAATTCGGTAATAACATTAATAATCTCAGACAAAGTCAATTTATTATTCCTATTACAGTTAATCCTTCGTTATTATGTCGGCAATAATGTAAATTATTGTCAGCTTGAAATATAATAATGCAACAAGTTTAACTTATAAAATGATAAATTTAAGTTATTTTATTCTATGCTATTATCCGCCAGTTAACATTAATTGGTTTACTAAAAAAAACGAAATAAGAAAATTAGCCGTTAATTGATCAAAATAAAGCTTATTGAATACCTACGATAATAAAAAATAAAACGAATATTACTTAAGACGAATAAAAACCGCGATTAAATAAAAATATATAATAAAATAAATTTATCCTAATTTTATAAAAATAACAAAAAGTTATACTCGTTTTATCAAATAAAGTAGCAAAACAGGTAGTATTTATTAATTCAATAACCGGCGCACCGCATCAACAACGATCCCTAAAACATTTCCTTCAGTTTGGCGTAATAAAATTTCATCAGGCGTTTCTTGTTGTGTCCGGTTAACAATCACACCGGCTATCATACCTGCTGATAATCCTTGGCTAGAGCACATAGTCAGTAAGGTGGCCGACTCCATTTAATAATTAATCACTCCCATCTTTTGCCATTCTTCCATCGATCCGCGAAATCGACGAACAACCCGACCACTATAAGTATCGTAACGTTCCTGACCAGGATAAAAAGTATCTGAAGAAGCGGTAATACCAACATGGGTTGTGATCCCTGCTGCTTTAGCAGCTTCATAAAGCGCATTGGTACAATTAAAATCCGCTACGGCAGGGTATTCTAAAGGGGCAAAATGTAAGCTGGCACCATCTAGGCGTACCGCGCCAGTTGTAATGAGTACATCCCCTACATTGATATTTTTTTGAATGGCGCCGGTAGTGCCGATACGAAGAAAAGTACGTATTCCTAATTGCGCCAATTCTTCAACGGCAATTGAAGTAGAGGGGCCACCAATGCCGGTTGAACAAATAATAATTGGTTTACCATTAAGTTCAGCACGCCAGGAGGTAAATTCACGTAGCGATGCCAGATATACCGGATTATCCATTAATTTGGCAATCCTTTCTACCCGATTTGGATCGCCAGGTACAATAGCAATTGTTGCACCTTGTAAATCATTTTTAGTGAGTCCTAAATGAAAAACATCAGACATAATTACACCATATTGTATTTTTAATTTATTTAATCCATTAATTTAATAATAAAATGATCAGTTTTTAATGATAAGGATCATTTAAAACAAAAAAGAAAAGCGGCTTTTACTTAAAAATATGATCAAATTATTTATGCTAATTTGATCATATCGTATTTTTAATAAATAAAAATCACTTGATTAAATAAAAGGATCTGGTAAATCTTTTAGGCTTTTATTGTATTTTTAGCTTATCACTCACTATTATTAACGTATGACTAGCAAAAATTTTAATAATTTCTAACCTTGTTAAATTTAAAGGTTGGAAGATACGAATCGTTTAACCAATTTTTATGTTGCAAGGGGGTTATCATGGGATTTTTAGATCAACTTACCAGTATGGTTGGTGGTGAAAAATTTAATCAATATAAAAATATTTTAAGCTGGATTGAAACACAAGGTGGCATACGTGGCTTAATTGAGAAATTTGAACAACAAGGATTTGGTGGAATTATTCAATCCTGGATAGGTTCAGGTGAGAACTTACCCGTAAGTATGGAGCAAATTAGCTCAATATTTGGCGCAAGTAATATTTCTACCCTCGCCAGTAAAGTCGGTTTAAATTCAGAACAAACTTCTTCCTTAATTGCTGAGTATTTGCCTAAATTAGTTAATACAGCAACCCCGGATGGCAAAATACCGGAAAAATTAGATTTAACGTCGATTGGTATGAAATTACTAAAAGATAAATTTTTTGGTGGTTAATCATTATTGCCCATCGCTGTTAGATGGGCAAATTTCATTTAAAAGCTAGTGCTAATTTCCGCCTGGCTGGATCCAATCGTTAGCACTTAATTTACCTTGCGTAAAGTCGATCGATAGAGCCAATGTCGATGCACCCAAAGTGATAACAATAGTAAACTACTACCTAAAATAAAGCTAAGCCAATTGGGATGTTGCTGCCAAATGACAAAATTAACCAATAAGCCGGCTGGTACCAACATATTATTCATAATGGCCAAAGTGCCAGCATCTACCTGTGTCGCACCATAATTCCACATAAAATAGCCAATACCGGAAGCGCCCACCCCCAACCAAATTAAAACGCCCCACTGTATTTTTGTCATGGGTAATTTACTTACATCACCAAATATCATCCAACCGAATAATGCCACCATACAGGCGCCGATATAGAACCATGAAAAGGCTTGCCGCTGTGGGATTGGATAAATTTCCATCATTCTTTTGTAACCAACTTGGCCAATTGCAAAGGAAATATTCGCCAACTGCACATAAAGTAACCCTAGCCAAAAAGATCCACTCAAATGATCATAGCGAATGATAGCGGCACCTATCACTGCCAACATTGCACTAAACAAGTATCCCCAGCGTAAATGTTGTCTTTCCAATAGATCATAAAATAACGTTATATAAAGCGGGGTCAACACGGTAAAGAGTAAAAATTCGACTACGCTAAGATAGTTATATGCTTGAAAAACAAATAGATACATAATGCCTAGCTGAAAAGCACCCACTAGCATATAAAGTAAAATAATTTTCAATGACAAGCCACGCCAGCGTAGAAAAGGTAAAAAAACTAGCGCCGCCAGCGCAATACGAACTAAAACGGCAAACCAACTATCAACCTGGCCAGCTAAATATTCACCAATTAAACTAAAAGATGCTGCCCATAGCAGCGTCGTAATAACTAGCAATCCCATGGTTTGTCTCTTAGTAGATTAATGTTCTTTATCAATCAATAAAGCTTCCATCAAATCAAGATCTAATAATAGCGTTCGCATGGTTTCATTGCTGATCTCTTTCGTTGCACGTAAGTGATATAGCTCTGCCCGCTCGGCGCGTAACGCCGTTAAACGAAAACGACGCTCTAAATCTTCTATCAGCAAATTATGTTCCATCTCATCCTGACCCGCAGTTCTACGGCGAAGATAACCTGTCACACGGGAAGCAACTTCACTTATAACTTCAGGATCTAACGCTTCTTGTGCATCGGCCGAAAGGCGCTCTTCCATTTTATTTAAGCTCACAATAGCCACTTCTGCCATCGCCGCTTTTGCCATTCGCATCTCATTAATATCTGCCAGTTTGTCACCCACTTTAAAATTATGCAATAAAAGCGGCAAAGCAAGCACGCCAATAAAAATCGATAGCATGATCACCCCTGTCGCAATAAAAACTAACTGATAGCGAGCCGGAAAAGGCGTACCATCGGTAAGGAATAACGGTATGGAAAGGACACCAGCCAAGGTGATCGCGCCACGTACTCCAGCAAAGGAAGCTAACCACAATTCACGATAGGTGTAAGACGCAAATTGTAACGGCCGTTTTTTTAATAGCAGCCGGCTAAAACGCTTCATCAACCATAACCAACTAAACCTTAACAATAATAAAGCAGTATAAATAATCAAAACAGCGACAAATAGCATCCAAGTTTCAACACTAGGATCAAGCTCAGCTTGAATAACAGAAGTTTCCCATATACCTGGTAACTGTAAGCCAAGCATGATAAAAACTAAGCCATTAAAAACAAACTCCAGCATCGACCAGACATTATCCGATCTCAACCGCATCGCTAGTGGTGCATTGCGAATAACACCGGCTTTACTGATTGTCATACCGGAAGCGACGGCGGATAAAATACCGGAAAAACCAATATGCTCAGCAATAAGATATGCGGCAAAAGGTAATAGTAACATTAAGATCATTTGGGTTGCCGGATCATCACCACTCCAGCGACTCATAATGCGCAGTGATTTGCTATAGATCCAAGTGACCGCAATACCAATCAACAAACCACCGACTGCGACTTTAAAAAACTCAAGGGTGACACCAGACACAGTAAAAATCATGGTTCCCATAGCAATGGCGACAGCAAATTTTAGTGCCACCAAGCCGGAAGCATCATTCATGAGAGCTTCACCCTCTAATACACTCATCATCCGCTTCGGTATTCGATCTCTACCAACAATCGAGGAGAGTGCCACTGCATCAGTTGGTGAAAGAACGGCTGCCAAAGCAAAAGCCGCAATAAGCGGAATACTTGGTAATAGCCAATAGATCACATAACCTATTCCTACTACTGTTACTAAAACTAAGCCTAACACTAAGATAAAAATTTCACGTCCATTTTGGAAAAATTCACGCGTTGGGGTTTTCCAACCATCAACAAATAATAACGGCGGGATCAATAGAACGAGAAAAAGCTCTGGGTCAAAATCAACATGCAAACCAAAATGCGGCCAAGCTAACAATGCTCCTATCGCAATTTGCATAATCGGCAGCGGTATACGAAACGGAATAACTTTTGTAATGACACCTGATACTGAAACCACCAAAATTAAAATCAGGATGGTAAAAAATATTTCCATATTATCCTTACTGATAAGTCTGAGTTATAAGCCGAGCAAAGTATTATTATGCTTAACAGATATTAATAGAAAATAAGACTATGCTATCAAAAAAAGAGCTAGCCAACCGCAAAACGACTATATTTCGCCATATTCTATCCTTAACAACAAACTATCATTGGCAATATTTTTGACTTTAAGATTAATCGTATCAGTGAACTTTATGTTCCATTTCACTGAGTAATTAACATCAACGTCTATAAACTTAAATAGCTAAACCACTCATGTAAAAAGCGACTAAGATTATTGCGATTAGAACGGTACCCATATTTAATTTACGCCACTCTCCGGCGCAGAAACGGCCAATCACTAAGCCAGCAAAGCCAATCATGATACCAGTGACAATATTACAGGTTAAGACAATGAATACTGCACAAAGTAAACCGGCAATAGCATCAATAAAGTCATTAAAATCCAGTTGGGCAACATTACTCAACATTAACAAACCGACGTACATCAATGCTGGAGCTGTCGCATATGACGGCACTAAATAAGATAAGGGCGATAAAAATAAAATTAACAAAAATAGCAAGCCAACCACTACTGCAGTTAATCCGGTTTTGCCACCCGCAGCGGTGCCCGCTGCCGATTCAATATAAACTGCTGCGGGTGAAGCGCCAATGACACCAGCAAAAATACTACTCACTGAATCGGCGGTTAACGCCTTACCTCCATCAATAATTTGACCATTTTTGTCCAATAGATCAGCTTGACCGGCTACGGCACGGATCGTCCCTGTGGCATCAAAGATAGCGGTCATAACTAAGGCAAATAAACTCGGTAAAACGACTGGCTGTAACGCACCAACAATATCCATACTAAACAACAACGATAAACCGTCTTCACCCAGGGTTGGCAATTTAAAGAAACCTTGGTATTTCACTTGCGGATCAAAAATCAAGCCAATAATAGAAATCGCAATGATCACCATTAATACCCCACCCGGCGTTTTTCTTTTTTCCAAACCAAAAATAACGGCCAAGCCAATCAACGACATGAGGACAGGAAAAGAGGTAAATTGTCCAAGCGCAACTGGCAAACCGGCCTGCTCATTTTTTACCACCAACCCAATACCATTGGCGGCTATCAATAGCAAAAACAGCCCGATACCAATTCCTGTACCTTGAGCAATCCCCTTTGGCATACTGTGTAGAATAAAACTACGTACACCCGTAATGGAAATAAAAGTAAATAAGCATCCCATCAAAAAAACAGCGCCTAAAGCAACAGGAATGCTCACCTGCTGACTAAGTACCAGACTAAAGGCGGTAAATGCAGTTAATGAAATAGCACAACCGATGGCCATCGGTAAATTAGCCCATAATCCCATCAATAATGAACCAAATCCTGCTACCAGGCAGGTGGCAATAAAAATCGCCGTGGGTGGAAAACCAGCCTGGCCTAGCATACCTGGTACCACAATAACCGAGTAGACCATGGCTAAAAATGTGGTGAGACCTGCAATAATCTCGCGACGAATTGTCGAGCCTCGTTGCTGTATTTTAAAAAAATGATTTAGTTTGCAACTCGAAGGCGTTTGTCTAACAGACATGTTGATCCTCTGTTTAGAAATTGATGGTAACTTTCAACTATAGAAGAAAACGATTGCGTCAAAAAATAAACCATTTCAATTATACGCAATCGTTTGGCATCATAAAAAGAAAAAAGAAATTTTTAAAGGCGCAATTATCTGGTGATCCTAAGGAAATAATCAAGTATTTTTCACTATAAAAACAATTATCGCTATTTTATTTTTATGAAAAACAAAGCAATTTTTTATTTATTTTTTTACGATATGGCGCCTAAAAGTAGCGCCCTATTACTGGATAAAATAATGATATTATTTTGCCAGGCAAATAAATTTACCAATAAACTGACTAGGTTCGTCTTATAATTTCTTTCAAATATTAATTAAATGTAAAATGTTTATTTTTATTTCCTACCAGAGTAAGCGCTGGTACTTTTAAATCAACAATGTTATTAACATTTATGCTAATATGATTTATCGATGATTATTATATTATGTAAACCGTTTGAGTATGCTATAAACATAAGTCATGGCAGAGTTTGATGACAACGATATTTATTTTAATTAACTAATTTTATTTCATGGCAATAATAAATAATAACTCTTTATCTAAAACAGATATAAAAACGCTATTCGGTTTCTTACTGTTTCTGTTGATTTACCTGCTACCAGGTATCTTTGGACATAACCCGTGGAAACAAGATGAAAATTATAGTTTTGGTATCATACAAACTATGTATGAAACAGGTAATTGGCTGATACCAACTAACGCCGGCCAACCTTTCATGGAAAAACCCCCGCTCTATTATTGGGTTGCAACCATTGCTGTTCATCTTTTTTCCTCTTGGTTACCGATGCATGACGCAGCCAGAACTGCCTCGCTATTTTTTTCTGCTGTAAGTCTATCCTTTTTTATTTTTTTAGCCCGCCGTTTTTTCTCTGCTGACAGCTTCTCTGATCATCGCATCTGGATAGCACTAGCCCTATTCGCATCGGCGCCGGGTATATTACGTCATAGCCACGATATGTTTACCGATACCGCATTGATCGCTGGCACTATTATTGGTTTATATGGCTTATTAGGCCTCATTAAACAGGAAAAAAATCTCTTTTCCACCCTTTGGTTAACAGTCGGTACCATCATTACTATGTTATCAAAGGGAGTTTTTATCCCCGGCTTAATTTGGATCTGTTTAATTTTGGCCCCAATTTGTTTAAAAAGTTGTCGTAATAAACGCTATTACTGCCTGGCAATTATTGCTGGTCTGCTATCTTTAAGTTTAATTTTACCCTGGCCAATTTTACTTTTTCGTGATAGCCCTGAGCTGTTTAAAGTTTGGTTTTGGGATAATAATATTGGTCGTTTTTTGGGTTTTTCAGTTGAACATTTAGGCGCAAAAGCCAAAGCCTTCCGTATTCCTGAAGCAATACTTCTTTTCGCCTTACCATCAGGTATCTTAGCTTTTATTTTTATCTTGAAACAACCAATAAAAAATCTAACGGATAATAGGTTTTTTTTACCCACCTGCTTTGTATTATTAGGCGTTATCTTATTACAAATTTCAGCCTCTGGCCGTGCGTTATATCTATTACCTTTTATTGCCCCGATGGCATTATTGGCAACCCACTGTTTTTGTCGTTTACCCTCACTAATATATAAAATTGGTTATTACTTTAGTCTAATTTTGTTTTCCCTAATCATTGCGTTGATATGGATTGGCTATGGGTTATCTTTCTCCACTGAACACCACCAATTACTAGCAATCTTTCGTCAATGGTTGCCTAGTGGTTATCAGCCTCATTTTTCTTGGTTAGCCTTTTTATTTGCCTTAGCGATCACCTTAATCTGGTTGGTTAAAAAACGTTTCCTGGCCGACCAATTGGCTTTAAAAGCCGCCCAAATATGGTGTCTGGGATTAACAGTTATCTGGGGATTAATCTTCTCACTCTTTATTGGCTGGATAGATTATGCTAAAGGTTATCAGAATGTGTTTGCCGATCTAAAACAGCATATTGCCAGCGAATTTCTTCCTACCGACTGTATGGTCTCCCATGAAGTAGGTGAATCAGAAGCGCCAATGCTTTATTACTACACCGGAATATTACATCAATCACAATATCACTACGAAACACCGCCTAATTGCCGTTGGTTACTCGATCTTTCCAAAGAGGTTAGAGAACCGCCTCCAGGCATGGAAATATTCTGGATCGGTCACCGTCCCGATGAAACAAAAGAGAATTTGGTGCTGTATAAGAAGATCGAACATTAACTACGCCAGTAATGGTTATGATGGAGAACCGCTATGGATCACATAGCGGTTTTCGGTTGTTGTTTAGTTACACAATGAATACCACCCCCGCCAATAGCGATAGTATCAATATTAACAGTGACAATTTTACGGTTGGGAAAACAGTCCGTTAATATTTCTACAGCGGCTTTATCTGCCTTTTGATCACCAAATTCTGGCATTATCACTGCCTGTTGACAGAGATAATAATTAACATAACTGGCAGCAAATTCAGGATAGTGCTGACGGTTAACTCTGACATTTTGCGGCGTATTTAATATAGTTATATCTTTAATTTTATTCATCGCTATTAAGCTGTCTTGATTCTCTCTGGTAACACGATAATCAAAAGAATAAGTATCATTTTCCAAGTTAATAATAATACTGTTTTCATTAATAAAACGGGCATAAAAATCGATATGGCCATCGGTAATATCATAACCTTTAATACCTTTTAACCAGATAATATCCTTCAATCCTAAATAGATTTTTAACTGATCTTCTATTTGATGGCGTGTGCAATTAGGATTACGAGCACTATTTAAGATCGAGCTTTCGGTAAATATCCCTAATCCCGAACCATTAACTTCAATACTGCCACCTTCAATGTTAATATTTGCTTTAATTAGTTGGCTTTTTGTGTAGTCCGCCATAATTTTGGCTACATGACGGTCAAAATTATGCCGCTGTTTGTTGCCCCAACCATTAAAATTAAAATCGATAGCCACCAGTTGCCCTAAACTTTTATCCAGCACAAAATTAGCGCCGCTATCCCTGATCCAGATATCATTAAGTGGTGCTTCAATATAGTTCACCGAACTGCCGAGTAAATTCCATGCAACGGGATAATTTTCAGGCGTAACCAATAAATTAACCGGTTCAAATTCAGCAATTGCTAAGGCAATATCGGCTAAATTCTGCTGTAGGCTGGCAATTAAGTGTTTTGGCCAAATGGTTGCAGACATACCAAATGACATCCAGGTGCAAGTATGTGCCTGCGATTCGTGCGGAAAGTAATACATTTTCACCTATCCTACTAAAATAATTTAACAAGCAAGCAAATAGCTAAAATTCACTGTTGTTTAAGATTAATCAGCGAAAAGCCCTTTATTTCTGGCTTAAAAGTAGATAGAGTAATCGGTCTAAAAATTATTGTCTACTGTTTTGGAGATCAATATGGCTGACCAAACGGAAAAACAACGCGCTAAGAAAAAACAGATCATTACCGCCGCCATTCACTGTTTTGTTGAAAAAGGGTTTCATGCCACTTCAACGGCGGAAATATGTAAAGCCGCTGGCATGAGTCCCGGAAATTTATTCCATTACTATCCAACTAAAAAATTCCATTATTGAAGCCATTGCTTTACAAGATCAGGCCGATTTTGCCACGCTACTACAGATAGAACAGGCCAATAGTTCGGCCATTGAAACTGTTATTACTATGATGACCAGGCTATTACAACTTTATAATGAGCCAACCTATGCTCGCTTAAGTCTGGAAATTATTGCCGAAGCCAGTAGAAACCCGGTAATTAACAGCACTTTTATTGAAAATGAAAAAATTGTCAGACAACAACTGGTTGATGTCCTAAAGCATGGCGTCAGTAATGGCGAAATTGATCCAAAATTATCGATTGAAAATACTGCTTCCTGGTTAATGACCATCGCTGACGGCGCAATCGGACGTGATCTTATGGAGCCAGAGTTTGATTTGGCCAATCGTTTAGAGTCATTTATCTATATGATCAAGAAGATATTGATACCAATTAAGTAGGAGTTAATAGGATAATTGGCAAGCAAATAAAACTAAGGTATTAGCATGCGATAACTTTGATGTGGGTAATAAATTGACTTTTCAATTTAATTTATTGATTAAAAGTGACAATAGATTTTGATGACGATATAAAAAGTTCTCTGATAGAAAGTATGCTCTATATTTTGGTCAAGAAAGTCATTATACCAACCATGATTAGAATAAATCTTGAAGCAATATGTACTAGCATGAAACATGAGCCGAAGAAACAATTGCTATTTCCAATTATTGAAATTAGGAAAACAAAGCGAATGATTTACTCCTCATGTAAACAAATTGATATGGATATCTACGAATATGTTGAGATGTTCTGCAATGTTAAGCATCAGAGCGGTTTCAATAATTAGCTGTCTTTTATTGAGTATGAAAAGCGATATAAAAAATACTAATAGTAGTCTACTTAAGTAGAAAGAGATTCAACCTAAGCTTTAGAGGAAGAATAAGACATATTAGCAGCAATCTATACAGATGGAATGTGAACTAAACTAAAAACACAGTAGTAAAGAAGTTCGATATTAATAGCTAACAATATAATTCAAGTTATGAAGAAGACTTTTCAAGAAGCAATATGTCCCACTTTTTGTATATTAATAGCTCTAGGACCTTTTGGTTTTTTTTCAACACCGAAACTGACGAGATCTCCTTCCGAAAGTTCTGTTCCCCCTTTTGGCAATTGATCATAAAAGAAAAATACATCTTTACCTTTAGTCCTTCTGATGAAGCCAAAACCTTTAAAAGGATCGTAAGTATGTATAACTCCAAACTCACGAGCAACCGTTTCATCACTCAAGCCAATACTCCTTATTGGTCGGTACATTTAAATAATGAGATTTCAATTTTTTAATTAGTACTTTTGCTAAAGCGGGGTGAGAGCGCTTTAAAATACCCAACTTAAATATCAGTCTATTATAATCTCTTATTCGACCAATTTTTTGATGGTGCTCTTTGGGTACTTGCAGTGATTTATTTGTTAATTTTTTCAATTTATAAGCTGTATTATTATCGTATTGGGGCAATACTAATCTAAGCCGTTCTCTTAAATTTTTGGCTTGAGAGTGATCTAACCTCACCAATTTAGCCACCTTCCCTGAAGTTTTATTCCAAAGCTCATGATATTCTGAATTAGTTTTCCTGTCATTATACTGCAGCTCACAATTATATACTAACTGCCTAATATAACGCCGCTCTTTTCTCCTTACTTTCGGTTTTTTATGCTCAACCCATAATCCAGTAACTTCAAAACCTTTATTTGCCTTTCCTCTATATTCAATTTTTGTTTTTTTTGTATTTAATCTCAATTCGTAGGATCTAAACATTGCCACAACATTTTTAATTAAATTAGTACACTTAATACTATCTAAATTTTTTTCAGAAGAAAGGGTCACGTCATCAAGCAATCTTGAATATTTAACATCCTTACCCCTAAAGGCTGAAACAAGGCTGTATTCTGAATTAAAAAATACTAAATTTGCGAGATAGCTAGAAGTACATCCACCTTGTGGAACACGTCCCCTATAAGTTGTTAATGTTGTTAAAATAGTAGAAACATCGTCTGGAAATTTAAAAAAATATTTAAATACAGAAAATACTTTATCAGCTTTTATATTTGTATAAAATTTTTTAATATCGAGGCTAATTAATGTTTCCGCATGAGAGTGTATCTTAGCGTTCTCAACATAATCCCGTTTAACTTCGGATTTTATTCCACCTTGTAAATATAAAGGATATTCAACTTTTTCGAAAATTCTTGAGTTAATTCGTTTCTGTATTTTTTTAAGTTCATACTTAGGTTCAAATACTGTTCTATTTTTATTAGCTAAATCATAAGTAGAATAAGATGATTCTACCTTATCGGCAATAGAACACAGTAATTTAGGGTGTATACCTAATGTTCTGGCAAGAGCTTCAATAGAAGCAATAGCATTAAAAGGGTAATAAGGCTTATCCATAAACCACCAATACAAAAAGAAAGGAGTCAATCGTTAGAAGTGGTTAAACATCTGCTTAAAGAAGATAACCACTACAGTAACGATCACAGGAATATAGTCTGATACCAGTCCTATTTTCCGTGAGCTCTGGTCAACTTGTGTTTTTGTCTCGTACTCGGCTTCGAATATCGATTCAGTGTTCTTTGTAATGCGTTTATATTTGAGTGTTAGCTTACGCATAAACATAAATCTCCTTATTGTTGGTTTAAAATTCGCCAGACCAACCAAAAGAGCCACAGAAATAATTTAATTGACCACTGAGCTGACTCCTAACTTATCGCCAGACAACTGTCGCTTATTAGACCTATCTATATCTGCCTTCAGCTGAGTTCGAGAAAAATTCCCATAGAACCCCAGGAGTCCGGTCATGATCCTTTCGGATCGCTCATGTTAGAGAGCATCGATTTTCTGTGTAAATCAACAAATATAAAACACTAGAACCACAAATAGGCGAATAACACCTACGCATACATGCTAAAACGGCATTCATGCATAGTCAATCACTTATATCCATAATAAATAAATGGATTTTAAAAAATATACATCGATCACATCAATAAATTAGGTGTGCGCAAAATCTTTACAAAATACAATTGAAACACTCGAATCAATGTCACAATAATTCAAAATAAACCATAACAACAAAACAAGGATAAAAAAATTTACAGAAATCCTAATACTCCTGTAAACTTTTTATCTAACCTATTATTAATATATATATATTTAAAATAAAACTTAAACCAAATCAAGTGGTTAGCATCTCTCAAAACGGAATATCATCATCAAAATCCATTGGTGGTTCAGCCGGTGTCGCGGGAGCGGTTTTACCGGAATGGGCAGCTGGCGCTGATGCTGGCGCGTTACCACTAAACTGCTGGCTTGCTTGTGGCTGTTGCGGTTGTTGTGGTTGTCCCCAGCCACTGGCTGGATTATTTTGTGACATACCCTCTTTTGAGCCACCACGCGCCCCTAACATTTGCATGGTTCCACCAATATTCACCACCACTTCGGTAGAGTAGCGATCCTGGCCATTTTGATCTTGCCATTTACGGGTTTGTAGTGAGCCTTCAATATAAACTTGTGAACCTTTACGTAAATATTCACCTGCCACTTCCGCCAGCTTGCCAAAGATCACAACACGGTGCCATTCTGTTTTTTCCCGCATTTCGCCACTTTGCTTATCACGCCAACTTTCAGAGGTGGCCAGCGTAAGATTCGCAACCGCACCACCATTTGGCATATAACGAATTTCAGGATCTTGTCCCAAGTTGCCGATAAGTATGACTTTGTTAACGCCTCTGCTGGCCATTCGATACTCCTGATGTATTAATATTTTTGCCTAAATTGAAGTGTCGCTAGTTTAACATGCGAACACGCTATTGAATATGGAAACCAAACCGTTGCGATTAAGGTTTGCGAAACGCCTTAGAAAATTATACTGCAATATTGCTAAATTTTTTTAAGTTTGACGATTAAATTGCAGAATATGAACGCCTATACTGTACTGTATATTCATTCAGCCAAAATTGTGTAATAATAAAACGTTTTATTTACTGTTTGAATGTGTTCTCATCCGGGATGTGGTATATGGATAACATTGAAGTCAGAGGTGCGCGCACCCATAATTTAAAAAATATCAATTTAATTATTCCTCGCGATAAATTGATTGTTATTACTGGGTTATCAGGCTCAGGAAAATCTTCCCTGGCATTTGATACCCTGTATGCAGAAGGCCAGCGCCGCTATGTTGAATCACTGTCTGCCTATGCCCGGCAGTTTTTATCCTTAATGGAAAAACCGGATGTTGATCATATTGAAGGACTATCACCGGCCATTTCGATTGAGCAAAAATCCACCTCACACAACCCACGCTCAACGGTAGGTACGATCACCGAAATCCACGATTATTTGCGGTTGTTGTTTGCCCGGGTTGGTGAACCTCGCTGTCCTGATCACGATACGCCGTTAGCAGCGCAAACAGTTAGCCAGATGGTTGATAACGTCCTGGCGCTGCCGGAAGGCAAGCGGTTAATGTTGCTGGCACCGGTAGTTAAAGAGCGTAAAGGTGAACATATTAAGCTATTGGATAATCTGGCCGCACAGGGTTATATTCGTGCCCGCATTGATGGCGAAGTTTGCGATCTCTCCGATCCGCCTAAATTAGAACTGCATAAAAAGCATACTATAGAAGTGGTCGTTGACCGTTTTAAAGTTCGTGCCGAGCTAGCGCAACGGCTGGCTGAGTCGTTTGAAACTACGCTTGAGTTATCAGGCGGTACTGCGGTTATCGCTGATATGGATGACAGTAAGGCAACTGAACTCGTTTTCTCCGCTAATTTTGCCTGCCCAATCTGCGGTTATAGCATGAGTGAATTAGAGCCGCGCCTGTTTTCCTTTAATAATCCAGCAGGAGCTTGTAGCTCTTGTGATGGACTCGGTGTACAACAATTTTTCGACCCGGAACGCGTGATCCAAAACGAGGAAATTTCTTTAGCTGGCGGGGCAATACGCGGTTGGGATCGACGTAATTTTTATTATTTCCAGATGCTACAATCGTTAGCTAAACACTATAAATTTGATGTCGAAGCCACGTTTAGTTCGTTAGATCCGGCGATCAAGCAAGTGATCTTATATGGCTCCGGCAAAGAAGCAATTGAATTTAAATATCAAAACGATCGCGGCGATGTTACGGTAAGGTGCCATCCCTTTGAAGGGGTGATCCATAATATGGAGCGCCGTTATAAAGAAACCGAATCAATGGCCGTGCGCGAGGAACTGGCAAAATATATCAATAATCGGCCATGTATAGCCTGTCATGGCACCCGTTTACGGCAAGAAGCCCGTTATGTGTTTATTGAAAATACCACCCTACCAGAAATTTCAGATTTTAGTATCGGCCATGCAATGGCATTTTTCCAAACTTTGCAGCTCAGTGGGCAACGTGCACAAATTGCGGAAAAGATTCTGAAAGAAATTAACGATCGATTAAAATTCTTGGTCAATGTAGGATTAAATTACCTGACCCTCTCTCGCTCAGCTGAGACCTTATCCGGTGGCGAAGCGCAACGCATACGGCTAGCAAGTCAAATTGGTGCCGGTTTAGTTGGTGTCATGTATGTATTGGACGAACCTTCGATTGGTTTACATCAACGAGATAATGATCGGCTGTTACAGACCTTGCTGCATTTACGAAATTTAGGCAATACGGTTATTGTGGTCGAGCATGATGAAGATGCGATCCGCGCCGCCGATCATATTATCGATATCGGCCCGGGAGCAGGTATACATGGAGGATGCATCGTTGCTCAAGGCAGCCTGGACGATATTATTAGCAATCCAGATTCATTAACCGGTAAGTATCTTAGTGGTGAGCGCAAAATTGCCATCCCACTCAAACGAGTACCACTCGATGCAGAAAAAATCTTAAAGTTGATTGGTGCCCAAGGTAATAATCTAAAAAATGTCACACTGGAACTACCTGTTGGCTTATTTACCTGTATTACTGGCGTTTCCGGCTCAGGTAAATCAACCTTGATCAATGATACCTTGTTTCCTATTGCCCAGCGGCAATTAAATAAAGCTACCAATGCAACCCCGGCGCCTTATACCGATATTGAAGGATTACAATTCTTCGATAAAGTGATTGATATTGACCAAAGTCCGATCGGCCGAACCCCCCGCTCTAATCCAGCTACCTATACCGGAGTATTTACGCCGGTACGGGAATTATTTGCTGGTGTACCTGAGTCTCGGGCGCGAGGTTATACCCCTGGACGGTTCAGTTTTAATGTCAAAGGTGGACGCTGTGAAGCTTGTCAGGGGGATGGAGTGATCAAAGTTGAAATGCATTTTCTGCCCGATGTCTATGTTCCCTGTGATCATTGCAAGGGCAAACGCTATAATCGTGAAACGTTAGAGATCAAATATAAAGGCAAAAATATTCACGAAGTGTTAGAAATGACTATTGAGGAAGCGCGTGAATATTTTTCCGCTGTCCCCGCGCTAGCGCGAAAATTGCAAACATTAATCGACGTGGGACTTTCTTATATTCGTTTAGGCCAATCGGCAACCACTTTATCCGGAGGTGAAGCACAACGGGTTAAGTTATCTCGCGAACTTTCCAAACGCGGTACCGGCCAAACGCTCTATATTTTGGATGAGCCGACCACCGGTTTACATTTTGCTGATATTCAACAACTGTTGCATGTATTACATCAACTCCGTGATCAGGGCAATACAATCGTGATCATTGAACACAATTTAGACGTGATAAAAACAGCCGACTGGATTGTTGATTTGGGTCCAGAAGGCGGTAGTGGTGGTGGTGAGATCTTATTCGCCGGTACACCTGAGCAGATTGTAAAATGTAAGCAATCACATACCGGTCAGTTTTTAAAACCGATCCTAAAACGTGGTTATTAATAAGCCATTATTTCCGCTATAGAAAACTGAACAATCGCCCGGCTCTGCTGCTGGGAGCACTATTGCTCAACATTATTGTTACCAATGACAATCAGAACGGAATATTTGCTATAATAAGAAACGCTTTGTAGTGCTAGTACCTGCCAGCCCCTTTTCACGCTCTTAATCTGTTTGAGTATCGATTTTGATTGATTGCATAAACGCAAAAATTTCCATCCATTCTATTATTAACACAAAATTAACAATGTGAACGCGTTTATCAGCAAAGATAATGTTAAGTTTATCATTTTTATTTATCTTGCTTTTTATCCGAGTTTCAAGTGTCAAAGATAAATAGCGCTTTTCAACTCCATTTTAGCAAACAGTTTATCATTACAGTATTACTCTATATTTAATTAACCCGCTATTAGATTCTGTTAAGACAAAAATTACATTATTGAGTGATTGCGTTATCTGGTTAAAAAATTAATAAATACGATAGTTAACACCCACAAAAAGAGAGTGAAAAATGAACAATTTTGACAAGCATGACTTAACTAATTTGGTTGGCAAACACCTCGTATATACTTATGAAAACGGCTGGCAGCATGAAATTTACATAAAAAACGACAACACCGTGGATTATCGGGTCTGTAGTGGTTCCGCCAGTAACCGATGTGTAAAAGATCAATCTGCCTATATTGTACAGATCGGACTGAACATATATAAAGCATCCTGGACAGAACCAACCGGAACAAGTATTAGTGTAATTTTAAATCTTCGGATCCAATTGTTGCACTGTACCGCATTCTTTCCGCGCTGGGTCATCGAGGAACCAGAAAAAACCGCCTGTTTTCAGAATGACCATCTAAATGAAATGGAAGCCTATCGTGAAGCTGGGCCTACCTACCCGATCGAAATCATGGATGAATTTGCCACCATTACTGCTGTGCATAGTTGTGATTTAAATAATGACGGCGTAATTTCCTGTGCCACTAATGAACAAGCAAAATAACGCTAGTAAAAGCTTCGATAGGCCATCTACCGACTGATATGACAGAATAAAATGTGGATAGTTAAGTTCATCAATATAAAAACTATTTTGTTAACCAAAAGCTATCGCAAACATTTGATACCACGGATGGTGATGAAGAATTTGATAAAGAAAACCGCTAAATCAATTAATGGCTTATATTAAACCAGCAATGCACAAATAACGTGCCGACTTTTTTGCTCATAGTGCCCATGCCATAAAATTGTTAATAATTTGTTATTTTTTTATCAATCCGTTCTATACTATTAGCTCACTAATTATTAAGGAAGAAAATGTTGGCTTTTGCTTCTTATGCCGCCTTCCTCCTTACACAGATCGCGAAAATGGTGAAAAAAGTTGCAAATAGTCATTTAAGAGTAATTTACATGCTTAACATACCCAGCTCTTTATCAGTAAAGGGTAAATGTAAAATACTTTGATTAGTGACTTAAATTACAACTGTTTTTGGGCGGCAATAGAACCGGTTTAGCAAATAAAATAATCGTGTTTGTTAGCGTTTACTTTCTAAAAAATTATATAAAAATCAATATTCTGGGTTAATTAACCCAATAAATATTTTAACATAAATAAAATTTACGAGAGCTATCAATTATGTTTGATAATCTTTTTTATCCCGATAATGAAAAAAGAGCGGTAAGACTGACAGAACTTGTCGCCGACAATTCCACGGCAGTCGGTAATATTTCACAACAACATACCAAATACGAAATAGCAATAAATAACGCAAATGAAGCGATACGCAAAGCATACAAGGTTGTTGGAACACCAGTAAAATTTCATGATATCGATTTTGTCGCAGAGTCAAAAACACATAAAATTTTAATTAGTGTTGCTGACGTCATTACACCGATGCTTACCTATGGCATCGCTAACAAAGCCTTGTCTCTAGCCGCTAAATCATATCTTCTGCAACAAGGGCGTATTGGTGAAGCTGCCTTTATTAAATTAGTAGGTCTACCAAAGTGGTTTAGAGTGGGCACTGTATTCGGTGGGATCGCAGCGGCTGTTCTAGTTCAAGGCATTATTGATTCAGTCACAGGGGCGGTACAACGGAAAAATTTGCAAGACAAAATTAAAGAGTCGGTTGATCCCAGGTTCAAATTAAAAAAAGCTGAACTGACGAATGAAATTGTTATCAGTAAACTGAATGTTGTCACCACGTCAGTTTCAGTCGTCTTAGACGCCTTAGGGCCTGATGTATCGAAAGAGCAGATAGACAAAATCATTGACAATTCGATAAAACGAAACCAAGTTGAACTGAATAACATCGATTCTTTGACCAACACGACTCTGGCTGCTCTTGACAAATCCAGAGGTTCTTGGACCGATGAGGATTAATGGTTACTTAACCAGTATTTAATAGATCTTATTGAATAACAAATCTAGTCACGCAATTTTATCGCCTGAAACCAATGCTCAGTTGCTTGTGACGCTTATTGCGCTAGCGAAAACCAAAGATGATTGCAATGTAATTTTGCTAAAGCTTAAACCGCTATTACCAACATAATGGCAATCATTGGCGTTTTTAAATTAAAACTAATTAATTGAATGAGGTGAAAATGAGCTTTTGGAGTGATTTTGCCGATGGCTTTACCAGTGTCTACACAAAATATCTTCCCGGGTTATTTACCGGCGATACCTATTTCCCAGACAATCCAGTTAGGGAAGCCCGAGCGCATGAAATAGCGGTAGATTGTCAAACCTATGCCAGCAAAAATGCGCTATCGATTAAGGAAATCCAAGACAATGTAGTCGAGTTGAATAATTATCTTAAGGGAATGTATGAAAAAGAAATAAATGATGAAAAGATTAAATTTGAGAAATTCTCCTTTAACACATTAAATTTTGAAATACCAGCAATGATCGCCCCAATTATTACCGCGAACATTGTATCAGAGTCTATAACTGTCGGTGCAACAAGTTACTTAGTCTCTACAGGAGAAATCGGCGCAGCAGCGCTTGTTGAGTTAGTTGGATTACCTGCCTCCTTCGAAATCGCTTCTATGGCAGCATCTGGAGGAGCTACCATCGGGGTTGTACTTGCTATCGGTTCGGTGGTTGGAAAAATTAAACGAGATAAACTGCAGAAAGCGATTCATGACGGCTATCAATCTCGCTTTAAACTAGCAAAAGCAGCCAATATTAATCACTCAATTTCTCAATCTATAAAAGTGATCAATGCCAGTATTTCAGAGCTAAAGGGAGTCGATGTGCCTTTCGCTGCGTTAGAAGAACATATTTCTGAATTGATAACAAAACAACTAAATAGCATTAACGAAAATAGTCAATCTTCAACAATGATTGAGCTACAAAATTTGGATGTAAATCGAGGTTCTTGGACCGATGAGGACGGATCTGTTTAAATAGCTAAATAATGTCTGTACAGATCCAACCCCCTAACCGCATCAAGAAAAATTAAACTGACACCAGCACAGAAAAATTTCGCGCGTAACGACAAAGTCATAACCCTTGTTTGTTAATAAAGTGTGAAAACAATCATAAAATAGAACGGCTCTTGCTACTAGACTCCTAATCTTAAACTACAGTTAATTCATTTAATTATATTAAATATGAGTTTTAATGCCATTGAGTGCAATGGCATTAATGTTAAATAATTGTAAAAAAAGAGGAAGCACTAAATGGCTTTGACTAAGGAAATAAACGGTACTAATAATGATGACATATTAATAGGTAATCAAGGAAATGATGCCATTTCAGGTGATGCAGGCAATGATATAATATCTGGTAATGCCGGAGATGATACCATATCAGGTAATGCCGGAGACGATACCATATTAGGTGATGCAGGAGACGATAACCTATCAGGTAATGCGGGCAACGATACCATATTAGGTGATACAGGAGATGATAACCTATCAGGTAATGCCGGAGATGATACCATATTAGGTGATGAAGGAGATGATAAACTAGCAGGTAATGCTGGAAATGATATCATATTAGGAGATGCCGGAGATAATGAAATATTTGGTGATGCAGGAAACGATCAAATATCAGGCGGATCAGGAAACGATAGCATATCAGGTGGTTCTGGCGACGATATGCTATCAGGTGGCTCCGGTGATGATACACTAAGAGGTGACTCTGGAAATGATAGAATATTAGGCGGTTCTGGCGATGATACAATGTATGGTGATGCTGGAAATGATATCATGTCAGGAGACTCTGGAAACGATATACTATCGGGTGGTTTAGGTAATGATACCCTATTAGGCGGTTCTGTAGACGATAAAATATCGGGTGATGCAGGCAATGATATAATATCAGGTGGCTTAGGACGGGATACACTAACAGGCGATTTTAGTGATAAACAATCAGAAGGAAATAAAGGAAATGATACTTTTCAGTATCTATCCTTTAATGATTCTCTATCCGCATCACCAGATAAAATAACTGATTTTGAAACTGGTAGCGATAAAATAGATATCTCTTCTTTAAAGAAAATTAATAATTGTGATGTTATGATTAAGTTGGTAAATAAGTTTTCCAAGCAAAAAAATGAAATGATAATTAATTATAATAAAACAGAAAATTTAACCAAATTAATGCTTGATCATGATGGCGACGGACAAGCAGAGTTTCAAATCGACATCATCGGCACCGTTGATCCGGCAAAGGATATTATCATTTAACCTGCAAAAAACTAATTTTAGCCAGCAGCCCACCAACTTATTACTGATTGAGCGGGTTGCTTTACTCAGCACTGCATCTTGTTACGATATATTAATTGGCTACCAATCTTCTTGCTCAAAGCACACTCTCTTATCACCAAGCGCCTTAATTAGCTTGATATGGCGGTCTGTTACTTTTAATCCCTAGGTTCGAAATCCTAGCAACACTTCTGGCACCCAAACTATCAAAGACTTCCTTACCTTTTAGGGTAAGCTGGACTGTATCTAGCCGCAAGGCAGAAATTGTTTATGCACTTTGCGCATTTAATATAGAAATTATTACCGGCAAAAATTCGACTAACGACTAGCCGGGAAGCTAATTTGTAAGCCACTTTTTCCGATTAAACAAATTGCCTTAGCACTGGAGCGATTTCAGCAAACCAGTCTATTTTCATTTGATCTCAGAATTAGGTTTTAGATTTTTGCTGACACAAGTACTCATGCCAGCGCCATTTGTTCTGACAATATATGCTTTAACCTTGTTACTTATCCGGTGTTATTAATTGTGCCGTGATGGTTTCGTTATTGCTGTAGTTAATCACTTGTTTGGCTTCTAGGATCAGATTACCGGTTTGCGTTGAGATAGCCGCCGCATTACTTTCAATCCTTTCACTTGGCTCACCTCTGGCATTTTTCTGCAGCCAAAGATTGTTATAGGCTTCAATTTTAGCGCTTTCACCCTGATTGCTGATGATATTACTAAATAGATGCATATTTTGTTGAGCGGTTATTTTACCTTGATTAATTAGGCTATTGCTTTCAATTAATAGATCTTGCTGAGATAAAATTTCACTAGTTGCAGGGATTATAACGGCTGGCGCTTTGGCAGTTAAATGACGTTTAGTGGTAATATGGCCTAGCGTCAGTTTGCCTTTAGCAGAAACAAATAAATCTCTTTCACTAGTTTTAATATTATCCAGCTTAACTTCACATTTTGGCTCGGTGGCAATTATTTTAACTCGATTGGCATAGATCCCACCCGATCCTGTAATACTAACAGCAAATTGTGGTTTTAGGCTCGGGCTAGTTATTTGGGAAATCTTTCCAGTGTGATAATCAATCGCATTACTGCCTGGCAATAAGCTAATAGTTTTGCCGAGAATACTGGCATTGATAGTAACAGTACGGCTGATCATCTCTGCATAATCTTGACTACCACTATAGAGTCCTTTATTAAGGATCCTAATATCACCTTTTTTCACCCTAAGATGGGCAAATTCGCCTCGTTGATTCAGTGCCGGCTGGCCCGTTGTTAAGGTTAATCCACCAATATTGCTGAAATGACAGCCATCACAGCTGATGCCATTAGGATTAGCGATGATCACATCCGCTTTCCTACCTGCAATTTCCAATTTGCCCTTAAGCTGTGAAGAAGATGAGCCGGTTACTTCATTAATGATCAAGCTTGCTGCCCGCTCAACCAGCTGTTCATTTTTAGCCAGTTGACCAACTAGTTCACTATGAGTGGATCGGATGGCATTGTTCAAGACCGCACCTTGCGGCGGTATATTGAATTGCTGATAGTGATTATGAGAAATACCCGCCTGATTTGGCGCAGCTATATTGATGATAGGAATTTGATTTTTGACCGATAGCTGAGTTTGGTCATTTATCGCTTGGATAGTGGAACTGAAAACCGGCAACAGAGGATAACTGGCAATAAGATAAACTATTTTGGTGCTATAACGAATAATTTTATTTTTCATTGCATTACCTATATTCTATTTTTGCATAAATATGAGGGTGAAAATTAACGTCTCAAAATAGAAAACAAAAATTTAATAGGCAATATATAATAATCAACAATTTAATTAGTTATTCTAATAATGATCATTATTTTTAATTATAATTCAATATGTTAAATTTAATTAATGGTATTTTGTTTTTATTCCTAGAATTAAATATGATTTCTATAATTTTATGTTTAATAAATAAAAGCCAGTGTTTAGATAATCACTGGCTTTAATAGAATCATTGATGGTAATTAAATTTAGTTAACGACTTACTGCGGCAAAAGCCTGAGCAATCCTCTGAACATTATGTTGATTAACACCCGCCATACAAATACGCCCTGTGCTAACCAAATATATCGCGAACTTCTCACGTAAACGCGCAACCTGTTCTGGGCTAAAGCCGGTGTAACTAAACATACCATGCTGCTTTAGTAGGTGATCAAAGTTTTTCTCAGGTAACACATTTTTCAAATTGCTAACTAGCATTGTACGCATAGCAAAGATGCGCTGGCGCATCGATTCTACCTCACTTAACCATTCAGTGCGTAATGTATCATTGGTTAGCACATGTTCGACAATTTTAGCGCCATTTGACGGCGGGCTCGAATAGAGACGACGTACACCCGCCTTTAGTTGGCCAAATACCCGTTCACACTGTTGTTGATTTTGGCAAATAATAGATAGACCGCCAACCCGATCACCGTATAAACCAAAAATCTTGGAAAATGAATTACTGACAAATACCGGTAAGCCAGCCTGAGCCATTGTGCGAATAGCATAAACGTCCTCATCCATACTTTTAGCAAATCCCTGATAAGCCATATCAAGAAAAGGAATAAGATGACGCGCTTTTGCCACTTCGGTTATTTGATCCCATTGCTGCGCTGTTAAATCCGAGCCGGTCGGATTATGACAACATGGATGCATTAAGATAATACTTTTTGCTGGCAGTTGTTTGAATGTTGCCAGCATTTCTGCAAATTTTACCCCTTTGGTCTCGACATCAAAATAGGGGTAATAATGGACGTTAATGCCTGATCCCATAAAGATAGAAGCATGATTTTCCCATGTCGGATCACTACACCAAACCTCTGAAGCAGGAAAATAACGATGTAAAAAATCGGCTCCTAGTTTTAAGGCTCCTGATCCTCCAATAGTCTGTACTGTTGCAATACGTTGCTCTTTTATTAGTGGGTTATCCGCACCAAAAAGCAGCTTTTGAACCGCTAACCGATAGTTATGTAATCCTTCCATCGGCAAATAGAGGGAGGCTATAGCGGGTAATTGGTTAAGCTCTGTTTTTGCTTTACCAACAGTTCCAAGTTGAGGAGTATACCCTTTGCCGTCATAATAAAGGCCAATGCTAAGGTTAATTTTATTTTCACGGGGATCCTTATTAAATTCATCCATCAATGATAGGATAGGATCACCCGCAAAGGCATCAACATTCTGAAACACTTAAAATTCTCCCTACTATCAGCACAGCCATTTTTTATTAAATAACCTACGACAAATTTATTCGTCCAGGTATTCCATTGCTACCCGCGAGGTTAGCTTTGTTAGTAATTCATAATCACTGACCCCAGTATATGCTGCCACTTCTTCAACAGGCAATAGTTCTCCCCATATGATCGCTTCATCGCCGACCTTATCTTTACTTTCAAATCCTAAATCTACTGAGATCATATCCATAGAGACTCTACCAACAATCGGCACTTTGCGCCCATTTATTAGTATTGGTGTACCAGATGGGGCATTGCGGGGATAACCATCGCCATAACCAATAGCAACTACACCCAGATTGGTATCCTGCTCACTAACCCAAACTCCACCATAACCAACCGGCTCTCCGGCTTTATGTTGACGAATAGCAATTAAATTAGATTTGAGTGTCATCGCTGGTAGGAGACCAAAATCTTTGCCTTGTTTACCTTCTTGTGGTGAAGCACCATACATCATAATGCCAGGGCGCACCCAATCAAAATATGATGCCTGCCATAATAAAATACCGGCGGATGCCGCGATCGATTTTTCACCCGGTTTATCTTTTATGAAAGCATTAAAACAAGCCAATTGCTGATTGGTAGCAGCCGGGAGCCCTGGCTCATCCGCACGGCTAAAATGGCTCATAATATTGATAGGCTTTTGGATATTTTGGCATGCCATCAAGCGCGCATAAGATATTGCTGCCTCTTCAGGTCTAAACCCCAAACGGTGCATACCAGTATCAAGTTTCATCCAAACTTTTATCGGTTTTTCTAATTTAATCTGTTCTAACGTTTCAAGTTGTTCAATACTTTGTACAACAACGTCAATTGCATGCCTAGTGATAATAGGTAATTCAGCCAGATCAAAAAAACCTTCTAATAATAAGATGGGATTGTTGATCCCATTTTCACGTAATGCTATTGCTTCGCTAATACGAGCAACCCCAAAACTATCAGCCAGATCTTTAACTGTGTGCGCTGTTTCTAATAAACCATGCCCATAAGCATTAGCTTTAACGACAGCTATTATGCGGCTATGAACCGCAATTTCCCGAACTCGTTGTAAATTGTGACGCAGAGCGCGGCGGTCAATGACAGCGGTTGCCGCTTTCATTTTACTCTCCGTATTAAATTAAATAGATTGACTATTCGTCGTGGTAGATTGGCCCGGCATAGTTATCAAAACGAGACCATTGTCCATTGAAAGTCAGACGTACTGTTCCAATTGGGCCATTACGCTGCTTACCGATAATAATTTCTGCTACCCCTTTAAGATCTGAATTATCGTTATAAACCTCATCTCGATAAATAAACATAATTAAATCCGCATCCTGTTCAATGGAGCCGGATTCCCGTAAATCTGAATTGACCGGTTTTTTATCCGCTCGTTGTTCCAGGCTACGGTTAAGTTGTGATAATGCAATCACCGGCACTTGTAACTCTTTTGCCAATGACTTAAGCGAACGGGAGATTTCGGCAATCTCAAGTGTGCGATTATCGGACAAGGAAGGAACACGCATAAGTTGGAGATAATCGATCATAATTAAACTTAAACCACCATGTTCACGGTAAACACGGCGAGCACGTGAACGGACCTCCGTCGGTGTTAATCCGGCAGAGTCATCAATGTACATATTGCGCTTTTCCATCAACAGTCCCATGGTACTGGAGATACGAGCCCAATCTTCGTCATCAAGTTGGCCAGTACGGATACGCGTCTGATCAACGCGCGACAGGGAAGCTAACATACGCATCATGATTTGATTAGCCGGCATTTCCAAACTAAAAATCAAGACCGGTTTTTGTTCCGTCATTGCTGCATGTTCACATAAATTCATCGCAAAAGTAGTTTTACCCATTGAAGGGCGAGCTGCCACAATAATTAGATCAGAGTTTTGTAATCCTGCGGTTTTTCTATCTAGATCCTGGTAGCCAGTAGATACACCTGTCACACCATCATGAGGCTTTTTATAGAGTTGTTCAATTTTTTCCACGGTTTCCGATAAGATCTCTTCAATCCCTTTCGGACCGTCATCTTTATTGGCTCGGGTTTCTGCAATTTGGAAAACACGTGATTCAGCTAAATCCAGTAACTCTTCACTAGTTCGACCTTGAGGATCATAACCGGCATCAGCGATCTCATTTGCCACCGCAATCATATCACGGACGACAGCACGTTCGCGCACAATATCAGCATAAGCGTTAATATTGGCAGCACTTGGGGTATTTTTAGCTAATTCCGCTAGATAGGCAAAGCCTCCGACACTATCCAATTCCCCTTGCTGCTCTAATGATTCAGATAAAGTAATTAGATCAATTGGTCTACTCTGCTCAAGCAGACGTTGCATCTCAGCAAAAATGGTGCGGTGCGGTCGACTAAAAAAATCTGCGTTAGTTACGCGTTCCGAGACATGATCCCAACGCTCGTTATCTAACATTAATCCACCAAGTACAGATTGCTCAGCTTCTAAGGAGTGAGGTGGCATTTTTAGCCCCTCTATTTGACGATCTTTCTGACCAATAAATACGGTTTCTGCGGAATACTTCTTCGCCATAGCACTTTCTTTACCCATTAATCAATAGAGTCGCTCATCAGTATATGCTATTTACTGCTATTTCGTGACAATTTGATCATTTAATGTGAGATTGAACCTTAAGGATTGTTCCCTGTTATCTTTTACAGAAAATCTGAAAATGTTGCAATGTTCCTCAATCAAACATAGCAAAATATTGGCAATAAATCTGAACTTTCTGAAAAATATTGCAATCATTGCTAATGATCCACTAGTTAAACGTCACCATTAATCAACTGTATTTTCAGATCGTATATTCGCGAACAATTATATTGTTTATTGATTTTTTAATAAGTAAATTTTTTTAATTAAACAGAGTTTAATTATTATGAACAGCTATCCAGAGAACAATACATTTATTAATCATGTTGATAGCAAAGATCGCTTTTCTAGTAATGAATTTCAAACTATTTGTCATTATGCTAAGCAAAAAATTAACACCCTTCTGGAACAATAGGGTAACAATGTTGAATTAGCTGATTTTCTGCAATTAATTAATCTCACTGTACAATTGATGGAAAATAGTTTGCCAAAAATGGGCCAAAACCGGCAAATAAAATGCGAATAAAAATAAAATTAAGGCCGCTTTCATTAGTTAGATACTCTATATGTTCGCTAATTTTGATCGCGCTTTTAGTTCCCTTTAATTAAACCGCCCCCAGGTCTGGCATAGGTAAAATAACCTGGGTTAGTCAATTATTTACCAGTAATAAACTCAAGTGCCTGCTTAACCACAGTCACATCAGCGCCCTTTTTATGGGCATTTTCACTCAAGTGACGGCGCCACTGACGGGCACCAGGAATAGCTTGAAATATGCCCAACATATGACGAGTAATATGACCTAAATAAGTTCCCTGTTTCAACTCGCGTTCAATATAAGGATACATTGCTTGTACTGCAACAATCGGATCAATAACTAGGCTACTTTGGTCAAAAAATTCAACATCAACCTGAGTTAATAATGCCGGATTTTGATAAGCTTCTCGTCCTATCATAACACCATCAAGGTGGTGTAAATGTTGTTTAGCCTCATCAATGTTTTTAATACCACCATTAACCACAATGGTTAACTGAGGAAAATCTTTTTTTAATTGATAGACACGTAAATAGTCTAACGGCGGTATTTCCCGATTTTGTTTCGGACTTAGACCTGATAACCAAGCTTTACGCGCGTGAATGATAAATAAACGACATTGACTATCTGTCACAATTTTATCAATAAAATCGGTTAAAAAAGCATAACTATCATCATCATCAACGCCAATGCGGGTTTTAACTGTTATCGGGATCGTCGCAGCATCCTGCATTGCTTTTATACAATCCGCTACTAACCCGCCTTCACGCATCAAACAAGCACCAAAACGGCCATTTTGAACACGATCCGAAGGACAACCTATATTCAAATTGACCTCATCATAACCATTTTGCTGAGCCATTTTTGCACATTTGGCCAAGGCCGTAGGCTCGTTACCACCCAACTGCAAAGCAACTGGATGTTCTTCCTCACTATAAGCCAGATAATCACCTTTACCATAAATAAGCGCGCCAGTTGTCACCATTTCGGTATAAAGTAACGCTTCCTTAGTCAATAAACGGTGAAAATAGCGGCAATGGCGATCTGTCCAGTCAAGCATCGGTGCCACGCTAAAACGGTGGTGGTCATGGTAACCTATAGATGCGGTTAATTCGTTGCCTGGCGTTAATTTTGGGTTAGTTGTGTTATCGTGCATTTTTTGCTGTTTTGCTATGTTGTTTTTTATCGCCTCTAAATGGCATCACTGGTTTTTAGCAACCATTATAGAGAGGGTTTATTTGTTTACTTGCTGATTATACCATAGAGAAACATCCATATGTGGAATGGCTCTATATACGCACTGCCATTTCAGACTTGCAACCTAGTAGAAAGTCCTTAACGACTGAGGTTAGGTTATCTATTAATGCATTCATGATAAAATCATAGAAAATTAGTTCCCTCCATAGCGGGGAGTTTTTAAACATCATCTGGTATAAAACTTATATAAAAAATTAAAAAAATTTTATTGGTGACATTATATTGTATTTACATAAATGTTATTGAATTGTAGTTAATTAAGGCTGAAAATGTTTTTTTATAGAATCATTAGAGAATAAATTATGAAATCGTTATTTAAGACATTGACTATTATCTCACTCTTCGGACTTAGCTTTCTTTCTTTAGCTAAGAATAGTGATATGAGTAATTCAGTTTTACAAGGAGCAAATTTAACTGAGGCAAATCTAGCTCAAGCAAATTTAACTGAAGCAAATTTGGATGATGTAAAAAAGCAGTTATGTAAGTCCGCTGAATATAGTTCTCCCCCCTTTTGTATCAAGCAATTGAAATGACCAAACAAGTTTTCCCTCCTGCTTCTTGCGCTCCATTTAGCTAAACTAAATCTACCTCTTCAGTTTAAGAAGAGGTTAATTAGATAATTGACTGTTTTTATTGCATGTAAATTAAGATAATAACTGCTATAGAGATAATGATAACTACAAAGATACTAATTTATCTTTTTTTTATAAACCTATCTTAACCGTTTCTCTTGCCAATATTGTGCTGCTAAAGTTTTAGATTGATGTCTAAGACAAAATTAAATTCGCTTCGTGCTAAGTGCTTATCTAAATAAACTCATATTGTTAATGTTTAATAAAAATATCAATTAAATTAGTTATAAGTAAAATTTAATTGACTTTAATGTTAGCTAAACTAATGTTAATGAAAATTTTTATTTATACGGAAAAAAGATGAACAAATTAGGTAAGGTATTAATGACTCTATTTTTTATCGCGGCCAGCGACTTTTCATTTGCAAATCCAATTGATTTTAATTGCTCCAGATCTCAATGACCTTCCATTAACGCTTTCTGAGCGTGGTATGGTATTAAGTGATAAAAATCGTATTATTCCCTGCTCAGAAGTAAAAATTAATTTGCCATCTCTAGATAAATAAACTATATCCCGTTAAATTTATAATCAATGAAAATAAACATATCTCTTTTACCAATGGTGAAAGAGTTAAATAATAAACTTACTTCTATTTTATTATCGATATGTTGATTTTTATTATGTTTAACTTATTGAATTCAAAATTTATTAAAATCATCCGAACAAAACTTATATCAATTATAGTTAAAAATATATAGGAGATAATAGTTTAAGATATAACAAAATAAATAAGAGTAGGCGAGATACTCAAAAGCAATCTACTTATTTAACATTATTAAATAAAATCTTCTATATTTTTAAATATTACTTTAGTTACTAATTATTAGCGTTTAAAATTTTTTCAATACCATGAATGATTAAAAAGCACCAAAAATGGTGCATAGTAATTATTAGTAAAATGATTAACAAAGACAAAAATAAGATAAATTTGATTTTATTAAGAGTAAATTTTTATTTTTCACCGCTTATATAACGTATTAAAATATTCAAAGGTTCAACTTTATTTCTGGCTTTATCTAATAATTCTTTCTTAAATAAAGGGACATAACTTCTACTTTCTGTCGATTTACCAGGTAACATATTCTGCAATTGTGTTTTACATTTTTTACTTTCATCAGATACAGATTTGTCAAGAATCTTTAATAACAAACCTTCAAGACATGGCTCTGAACCTACTAATTTTATATTATTATATTCTGCTTCGTTTATTTTTTCTTTTTTCCACGCTATATCTGTATCGAGCAAAACAACAATTTCATCGTATTCACGTTGTTTCTTATATGATATCGCTTCGTCGATAGGACCATCTGGAGCTTTTCCACCTGCTGAAATCAGACTAATACTGGGTCCAGCAGCCGTAGAATATAATGATTTTAAATGTCCTAAAAATGCTTTCTCAGAGGATCCCTCACCTACTATTAAAAGTGTTTTTCTTACTCTGCGCTTGTTATTTCTAGAAGCCATCATCTATCCCTTATATGCAAATATCTGGAATTCCGCCCAAGGCTCCTGTTATATATTTGTTATATAAATTATCTTGACTTCTTAAACCCTGGATATCATCCATTCTCCAAGCTGTACTTTCACAATCACTCTTCTCTACTAAATATACGTTATGTTTCTTCAAATTATTTAGTACTTCAGGCGTATGGCAACTAAAAATTAATTGGGCATGATTTTTATTTATCTCGTCATCTTTGAACATATTTAATATTTCAGAAACCATAATTGGATGTAAATCTCCGTCTAATTCATCGATAACAGCTACACCACCGTTATTTAATGACACTAGTAAATAATAAATAAGTGTAAAAAATTTCTGCGTGCCTGCTGACTCCAACATAAATGGTAATTCAAAATTGTCCTCGTTATTGGTATGTGTACCAAACGGTATAATAATTTTATCTTTTTCACCATTTTCCTCATTAATCCTTTCTCCTATTCTTAACTTAACTCCATCTAAGCCAAAATCCATTTTTTTTATGTAATTTATAGCTTGTGAAAATATTTCCGCATTCTCACTATATCTCTTCGCTGTCTCTATGATACTACCAGTATTAAAATAATTTTTACCATAAATATTTAAATTAGAATGAAAACTCATCGATTCAACAATATAAGAGGCTAGTTTGTTGCTCTTTCTATAGTAATAAGACAAAACCGTCGCATTGGCAGGTATCGTCTCCATTTCACTCTTTTCTAATAAACTTCTCTCATTAACTATTTTCTCAATTGCGTCCTCATTGATTTTTATTTCTTGTTTATCACCTTTGAGCTTTCTGTAGAAACAAGACAAATATTGTCTATTATCAGCCCTCTTCACTTTCAATTCTTCATGTAAAATTTTATTCTGATTAAATTGAATAAAATATTTAAAATAAAAGTTAATATTATTGGGGTCTCTGTTCATAAAAGACACTTCTATTTCAGAAACTTTATCTTCTTTCATCATATACGAAAAAAAAGGTAATCTTTCATTTTTACTTAAGTCTTTGAAAGCAGAAGTGCAAATCCAATGTATAAAAGCTAAAGGCTTAAGTAAATTAGACTTACCAGCACCATTAGCACCCATAACTACCAATACCTTAGTCACTCTTTCCTTTTCAAATTCCACATCATAGTATGTTTCTGGTGAATTCTTTTTAAGAGTAAAGGAGACCTTGGTTTCCTCTTGAAAAGAGGAGAAATTTTTAAATCTATACCATAGCAGCATAAACTTACCTCATTTAAACAAATTTTTGTCTATTTCAGTTGAGTTTATACAAAAAACAAGCGATGTCTATATAAAAAAAGTCTCAGATAGATGAAAAATTATTAAAATTAAAAAACATCAGCACCCCAATAGCACACCACAAATTTGTAACTACTTGATTTTTATTAGCCGCTGATCCTATCAAGCATCAGTGCCATGCTAAAACGGCGGTGATTCTGATTACCTGTAGTTGCGGTTAATTCATTGTCTGGCGTTAATTTTAGGTTAGTTGTGTGGTCGTACATTTTCGCTGTTTTAATATGGTTTTTTATTGCTTCTAAATAATATTCCTGGCTAGTAACAACCATTTAATGAAGATTGCTATCAAATGACTCTCTTATACTTAGCGTAACGTCAAACTC
Organism: Bombus cullumanus; assembly: GCA_014737535.1. Taxonomy (NCBI): domain Eukaryota; kingdom Metazoa; phylum Arthropoda; class Insecta; order Hymenoptera; family Apidae; genus Bombus; species Bombus cullumanus. Next base: position 212,854 of record JACXIX010000129.1, on the reverse strand, counting down.
TAGATGGTTCTATCTCATACCGTTAAGCACTGGCAATAATTTCAAACAGATAGGAAATAAAAATTTAGTGGGTAACGCAGAATAAACAAAAAGTTAACTTAGTACCTAGGCTATTTGTTCAGAAAAGTTATTTGCCATCCGTCCAAAAACCAACAATGAGAATAACAACAGGTTAAAGGAAAAATGCTGTACTCAAGCAAAGTCATGACAATAAAAGATAAAATAAAACTTAACCTTAACAAATTGTTGCTTTTTAAGCAGGGTATTCTGCTATAGCATCATGCTAATGCTGTATTGCTTATCTCTATGTGGAAAAACAAATATAATTTTTAAATCAAAAAATTATTAATTACATTCAATTCTAACTATAAGATCAATAAATTATGCAATATACTTACCTTTTAATACATGGCTCTTGGCATGATGGACGTGCATGGGGTGATGTTGCCAAAATATTACGTAATCAAGGTTTAAATGTTCATACCCCAACCATCGCAGGCCATGGTTTACAGGCAGATTTTACTACCAGTCATGCTGATTGTGTTGATTCTATCGTTGAATATATTAGGCAACAGGATTTAAAAGATCTGGTTGTGTTAGGCCATAGTTTTGGTGGCACGATTGTACAACGCTTAGCAGAATTAGAAGCACCCCGTATAAAGCGTTTGGTTTTTCATAATGCATTTGTTTTACGCGATGGAGAATCGCTTTTCAATACGCTTCCTACTAGCTATCATAAAATTTGGCCAAAAATCACAATTGATAAAAAAATAATGCTACCTTTTGATATTCTTAGAGAATTATTTATTGGTGATGCAAAATTAGAAAAAGCAAAACATGTTTATGATAATTTTTTAACACCATGTTGCGCTGCCAGCCAATACGATAAAGTTCAATTGAAAACATTCGAATCTTTAACTATTCCTCGTAGCATCATATACGCCTCAACAGATAATGCTCTGCCGGTGGGTGAATATGGTTGGCATCCTAAATTTAGTAACCGTCTTAAGTTCTATCGTTTTACTACATTACCAGGAAGCCATGAGGTATTATTTACTAATCCACAAAAACTTGCTAAATGCATTATTCACGCCAGTAGACCTTAAATTTTTTTATTTATTGAAAATAAAACTGAAAATAATACATACAATAAAATATGTATTATTTACAATGATTGTAATAAAGTAAGTTAAATTAAACTTTATGAGGTAAGTTCGATTTACGTGCATTGAGTGGATCACATAAGCTCAAATCTACATGAGGATTAGCTTGTGATCTTGTTTCAGGCAAAAGAAGCGCAGCACAGTCTCTACCAGTAGGTAGTTTGTCTTGAGGAGGATCAGCAAAAACTGGCATATTGATAAAAACAAACGAAAATAAAATAAATAATTTAATTTTTAACATTTTTGCCCCTTAAATTAGAACTGCGATTGTAATGACAGGAAAGATTTATTATAAAAGGCAAATAGTAAGTTTAACAATAAATTTACATTATGTGAGATTTTTCCGATGTTGGTAAAAAATCACTAAAATTTATTGGACTTATTATCTATTTAGAATGTTGCTATAACAAGATAGCCTAGTTTTTTTACAATCATATTGAAAATAATTTTTAAAAATAATGAGTTATGATTAAATAACTACTCGGCTAAGCAAATATGCAGAAACCATTCTTTGACATATTACTTTCATCCCCACGATACAAATATCAATAATTAACATGAAATTTTTTTCTTGCTAATGTTATTTAAATGTTAAAATTATAAGCTAATATTTATTTCGATTTGTATTTAACGTTGGAGAATAATTCATGAAATTATTATGCTATTTATTTGCTAACATTTTGATCTTAGCGTTCAACTTAATTTCAGAGGCTAATGCCGGTAATAAACCCGTAGAGTGCTACGACACCAAGGTAGATAATTTATCGCCGATAGAAGAAAAAACCAAGATCGAATGGTTAATAGAGAATTGCGAACTAAAAAGAAGTGAAGCAGTAAATAATCGTTTAAAAATTTTAAATGGAATGATAAATGGCGCAAAGAATAAAACCAACAGCCAAGCAAATTAATTTTCAATTGTTAAATCCTTTTGACTGTTCTATAGCCGCAAATACCATATTTGTGCGGTGTTAAGCTGACCTCTGAACCAAAGATAATTGCGCTCGTAGCAAGCCATTAATTTTATGGATTATAACTCAACCATTATAGGCTTAATAGGGATGTTATCGATTTAATTTTAAGCCATTTGTTAATAAATATGTTTATATAATGTTAATTTATTGTATGTTTTTAATCATGATGTTCATTTATTGTTGGAGGATAAATTATGAAACCATTATGCAAGATCCATTCTACTACTGCTTTTTTAGAGTTTAGTTTTATTGCTATAGCAAAAGATTCCTCACTTAAAAACACTATTCTTATTCCAAAGGGTAACGGAGAATATGCCAGAGTGTCATCCTCCTTTATTAATAGGCCAAACGAAAAAAATGCAGTTGATATTTGCTGGGAAGATCCTACCAAAGGCCCTAGATGTTTCAATGGCGATACAAAAGAAGTATATCCCAATCCTGAAAAATCAAAAATATCTGACTAATTGTAGATATATCTGTTTTTAGTCTTTAAAAAGCTAGATAAACTCATTCCTGAACGCTGTGATCTACTAATATTTCGATTGTTTTAGCAAAGCATCTGCGATCAATACTGACAACTGTGTTAATAATGAGTGACGAAGGGATGGGGGTTTAAGATAAACTTTAACGGTAAAAACATTTTTATAGCCAGCTAAAGAAATTTATTCCTAAATGGTGATAAGGTGGTTGAGAGTAAAAAAACGTGTTTGTTACTAGATTGTAATTTAAAGAGTGCTAATTGTACGTTTAGCTACACTAATCACGAAGGGAAATATTGTTAAATTAACCAGGATATAAAGTGTAAAAACATTAATATCTCTGACAAACTATGACAATTAAAATGTAAAATCGTCCAAGACTGATAGCAGTAGAAAAAAGTTAGTTTAAATCAATAATAAAATAGTAATTAAGAAAAACCCGCTAGCATCCTTCTTTAATAAGATATAGAATTGGTTAATTATTATTAATAATAATGTTATATTTACATAAAATAAAAGTAAACATACAAGCACAAATATCATAGCAATTTTATTGTTTAATTATGATGATTTCTATTATTTATTAAAAAATTAAATTATATTTATAATAATTTTTTTAAAAATTAAGTTATAAAATAACTTTTAATAAATATAGAATATAATAATAATGGGAGATTTATGTAATTAAATATTGAAGAGTCTATATCATTTTATAGATATGTAATAACATTACACAAACTAAACTGAGTAAATGGATTATTTTTATGTTAAAAAATCAAACTAAACAAAAAAATTAACAGGAAAAATAATATATAAATGTGATATTGATAATAAAAATGAATTACTGTTCAATAAAAGTAGATATAAAACAACCTATTTAGCCAAAATAAAAAATTTATAAAACACTATGCATGATATATCTAAGGAGAATTACAATGAAGCTAATTGAAATATGTGAACAAGAGACAAAGCAGGTTAATTACTTTGATATCGAATTAGTTGTTAATGCAGATATTAATTATTTGGCTACTGACCAAGATGGTTTTATTTACGGATATATCTTTAAGCCAGTAATAGATAATAAGTTTAATGCCTGGTTGCCAGCCCAAGACTATACTCCACATCCTATAGCAAAAATTACTTTAGATAGTAAAAACTGGCAAGATACACTTCTCAATGTTTAAATAATACTATGCTGGTAGCATTAATCATTTCTATGATATGCACCAGCATTTAATAAAAACAATTTAAAGCTAAAAAATAAAATACGCATTTATCAATTAGAAAAATATAAAATTTAGAATCAAAAAATTTATTAATTTTTATGATACAAAAAATATCTATTTTAGATAAAATTTTTTCCGTTACAAATCAAAATGTTCTCTTAACCCACGTTTTTGTAAACGCGGCAGCACTTCATCTCTAAAATAAGGAAACTCATCGAGATAGTTAACGAATGTTAATGCTGTGCCCGCTAAGCCTGCATTGTAGAGTTGTTCTATTCCATTGGCAATATCATCCGGGGTTCCGACCAAAGGATAACCCCCATGCCCAGCTGGAAATTTAAAACGATACAACTTAAGTTCTTCTATTGAAATAACTTTCGAATTGTTTGCCAATAATTTAACAATATGATCTACCGCCTCCCAATCTGCATTCTCCTGGGAATAATAGTGAAGATATTCTTCTGCTTCTTTATACGTTGGACGACAGACAACATAAGAATAAGATACAAAATTAAGCGGCTTTTTTCTCTTTTGCAATTTTGCTTGTTTTTTTATTGATATAATATCTTGTCGCAATTGATTTAAATCTAATGCTAACATAAATAAATAATCTACATTTCGAACAGCAAAATCTTTACCAATGTTAGAACCTGCGCCATTAAAAATAGGAATATTCTTTTGTAATGGCAATGGAAAGCTATATACCTTTTTAAATTTAAAAAATTGACTATTCCAATCAAAAGGGGTTTCGGTTTGCCATAATTTTTTTATTATATCAATCCATTCTTGAGCATGTTGATAACGTTCTTGATGACTATACAATAACTCTCCACCTAATGCTTCATATTCCTGCCTATTCCAGCCACATACCATATTTAACCCAGCTCGCCCACCGCCTATATGATCCATCGTCGCTAATTGCTTTGCTAGAATAACAGGATTATGCAAAGATGTATGGATAGTAGAAATTACTCCGATCTGCCGCGTAGTAGCTAATAATGCGGAAGCCCAGCTTATCGATTCTAAAACATTACTATGAAAATGTGTTTCCCCGTCATAGCCCTTCCAACGACCTAATGGTAATAAATATTCCAGCCCAGCCTCATCAGCAAGTTTTGCTATTTTAAGGTTGTTTTCCCATGAATTAAGCCAACGTTCGCTGACTTTGGTCACCGCCAAACCACTAGCACAATTTATTGCAAAAAGACCCAATTTAAATTTATTTTTGTTATCTAATGGATTAGAAAATTCTGCCATATATTTTATTTCCCTATTGTCATAACATATTAATAAAATAAAAAATATAAAACTATCATCAAATGAGAATAATAAAACATTATCTATTAATTCTTACATTTTAAATTAATGCCTATATCTTTTTATTTATTATTATTTATATTTTAAAGTTAGATAAATTAATTTTAATATCTTTATTATATTTTGATATTAATAATTATTTTATTTAAACAACTTAATAAGTATCAAAACAAATTTAATAAAATTTCATAGAGCATTAATGAACCTAATGATTACAAATATCTGGTCAATATAAGAGCAAAGAACTAAAATCCGTGATTACTCTATTATATTAATATTTATAACTTTCTCTTAATCCTTGTTTTTCTAAACGAAGTAAAACTTCGTCTCTAAAATAGGGAAACTCGTCCAGATAATTAACAAAAGATAATGCTGCACCAGACAATCCAGCATTATAAAGCGCTACGATTTGTTTGCTAATATCGTCAGGTGAACCTATTAACGGATAACCACCAAAGCCGGCAGAAAATCGATTTCGTGCTGAATGCAGTTGCTCTTTTGGAAATGAGTGCGTATTATTAAATGCTAAATTAATAATTTTATCAACAGCTTGCCAATCAGCCTTTTCTTGTGAGTAATAGCGCAGATACTCTTCGGCTTCTTTACGCGTTTGACGGCAAACCACATAACAGAATGTCAATAAACCAAGAGGAGTCTTTCTATTTTGTAACTTTTCTTGTTCTTTTAATTCCTTAATATTTTTTTGTAAATGCGCTATATCCATCATCGAAGTAAATAAATAATCTGCATTACAAATAGCAAACTGCTTGCCTTCATTAGAACCTGCTGCATTTAATATTGGTATTTTTTTTTGTAATGGTAATGGAAAACTATAAACGTCTTTTAATTTAAAAAATTGACCATTCCAGTCAAATGGTTCTTTTCGCCACCACAAATTTTTAATTATATCAAACCATTCGCGACTATAGCGATAACGCTCTTCATGCTGTCGCCAGAATTTTATTCCCAGCCCTTCATACTCGATGGTATTCCAACCGCATACCACATTTAAACCTGCCCTACCATGACCAATATGATCTATGGTTGTTAGCTGCTTTGCAACAACCACAGGATGATGAAAAGAAGTATGTACTGTAGTAAAAATGGCAATATTGTTTGTCAAAGCCAATAAGGCTGACGCCAATATTGTGGGCTCTAATACATTAGCATGAAAAGATGATCCTTTTTCATAACCTAACCATCGAGCAGCGGGTAATATAAACTCTATACCTGCTTTATCAGCAAGTTGGGCTATTTTAAGATTATTTTCCCAGGAATTTAGCCAACTTCCTTTTACTGTTGTCATGGCTAAGCCACCAGAGCAATTAATAGAAAAAATACCCAATTTAAATTTATTATTATTAAACATAGGATTAGTGTTATTCTGCATAAAAAATACCTTTTAATAAGAAGGATATATTAACAGTGAGTATTTATGATGCAAGATACGCAAAAATTAGATAATCTATTTAATTTTTTTATGCTAAAAATTATATAATCTACTTAATAATTTTAATATTATAGTGAATTTGTTATTTCAAAATTAATTATCACTTATTTTTCTTTATTTTATTACAACGATAAAGTGAAAAATTATTATTTTATTCACAAGAAAATCATATTATTACTTTAGTTAAAAATGATCTACTATTAAATATCATTTTCTATAACAATGATAAGGATAAATTATGACACAGTTACTTATAAAATTTACTATTTTTTCTTTTATTATATTTAGTCCGAACACAATTAAAGCTCAAGTTGAAATTAAACATTGGGAAAATAAAGAAAATGGTCTACCCTGTTCGGTTGATATCGATTATACCAAATGCTACCAATTAGAAAATAATCAGACAATTCTGGTCAAAAGCTCTAATTCTGATGAAAATAGTATTGAACAGGACTGGGAGGAAACTATACAATAAAACTATTTTCTCTAATATTACTCGTTTGAAGGATATAAAGAAATTTATTTCTTTATATCCTAATTATCAGGAAAATGTATGTAATTTAACTTTATCACTTTTGATGATAAAAACATTAGCAAATAAAAATAGCTATAGTTTATTTGAAGTAGTAATACTATTAATATCCATGGCTTAATCACATACTATTTTTATTTATAAATTTTCCCAATTAAGTGTTATTGAATTATTTTGTTAATCACAGAAAATAAAATCTATTTCATCTTTTCCTACCTAATTATCAAATATCGCTTTTTGATGCTAAAATGGAAAAATAGATAAATCAGACGACAAAATTTAATACTAGCTAGTATGCAGACGAGAAAATTGCCGATTGCATAATTTATTTTACCGCTAGTAATAAATTATACCAATAGCATAAACGACAAAACTAATCCTACTTTTGCCAAGAGATCTGTTACTACAGCATTGCACTGTCAACTTTACGGAGCCAACCATAAATAACATACTAATACAAGAGAAATAATTGGACAGACTAAATTCATTTAACATAGTTAAAAATAACCCAGCTACATGGAAAGATCCCGATGAGCAAGCCTAGATCCTAGCTGGGTACGTTGTATCAGAAGAAAAACCTATTATTGAAAGTTCGACTGATAGCCGAATGGATAGACAAGTAAAAAAAGATATTTCAATCGGTTATTACGACCAAGAAAATATTAGACTATTATTTCTATTATTAGACTGCCTTAGTGAAACATTACGCTATTCACCACTCTATCCTAAACAGACAAAAGACAATGGTGGGCAAAGACAAGAGGCGATTGCTAAAAATGAAATTCATATTGTCGCCACAAAAATGGACAAATTTTCCCAAAAACAGCGTCTGTATTATATAGGGGGTTATCAATACCCAGCGCCGGATTGCAAAAAATACAAGATACCGGTTAACTACAAAATTATGCATTTGTTTTTTTACAAACAGAAATGTTGCACAATTCTTCACTATGCTAAGTGGTAGCCAAAACGATAGGAAAATTATATTTTAATTAACTATCGCGGATAAAATTGGCAAAGAGCTGCAATTTCACATTGGTAAGGTTATTTTTGCCGCTTAAACTCTTCTTGTACAGGACAAAAAGAACAAATTTAGCAAAAAAGATTTTAATGGCTTAAAAGAAATTATTGCCGATAAAAGCAGCACACTCTTGCTATATTTAATTAATAGACAAAAAATCATTTCAATAAACAATATTCATTAAATCTGCGATCAATTTATAGTTGATGAAATAAACAGAGAGCGTTAGAAATAAGCTCTCTACTTATTTATGATTTACTATAAAATTATAATAAAAATTGAAATTTATTAGCATAAAAAAACAATCTTGGTAGGATTAGGATAAAGAAAAATAATCATACATGAAGTTAGAGAGTTAATTTTAAATATGCCGCCAATTGATTTTAATAATAAAATATCCAATTCTCCACTGTATACTCAACCTTCTAATAATAACGATGAAGATTTAGCTGATAAATATCCTGATTTAAAAATTCAATCAACGGATCCATCCCCAACAAGAAAGTCACATGACAAAATTGCAACCAATAGCGATAAACTACATTCATCGGAACATGTTACATCCCTATTTCTATCAAATAAAAAAATTGAATCAGAATCAGATGAAAACCAATACCAGTTATGTCACAAAGAACTATCCACTATCATGACCACGGCCTATGACAAAAGTCCAACTTTTAGGCGATTATTTAATTATGCGTATGAGAGCAATCTTTGCGATGGTGATAAATGGTATTTATCAACTCAAGATGCCTTTAGCACCACCGTAACTATAGAAGAGATAAAAGCTGAAAATGGTAAAAAAATTATATCCCTTACGACCGATCCTGCCAATTGTTCGCGCTTTAACGAGGACTATCAACTAGAAAATGGTAATTATGCTCTGTTTAGTATAACCCGCGCCTTTATGCATGAAATCGTGCATGCATTAACAATGCTTCCTGACGAGGATAATAATCATGCCAGAGGTGCGGTGGTAGAATATACCAATATTGTCCTTAAAGAAATGGGTAATAAAGAACCGGCCAGATTTAAATATTAATATAATGCAGATTAATATTAAGAAATTTTTAGAATATCGCTATGCTAGCTTTTTTGTTTAAATAGATTCAATCTGACAGATATCACATAAGAAATCAATATTTCTGTCAGATTAAAATAATTTCATTTGGTGTTAGAAAAAATTCACTCTAATTATTATTAATATTTAGTTGAAATCTATTTCTTTCAGATTTTTGAAATGATAGCATTGATGGAAAATTTTGATTACATGTCATTATCTCAATTTCGTTATTCGACATATTATATTTAAAACTTACTTGGCCATGAATGGCTGGTCTATTCTGATTGCTAATAATAGCAATATTAGCATTATATAAATTCCCATCTTGTGGAAAAGAACCAATACATTGATAGTCTGTATTTGCTTTAATATATATCGGGTTACATAAAAAAGAAATATTAAACACAACTTGATAAAATATATTATTATTGCCTGTGTTATTGTTAAGTTGTATCGCTAATATATCGGTATGCTTAGGAAATACGGTAAATCTCGATAAGCCTTTTATCTCTGATAGATCAGGTGTATCATATTGCCAAATTTTTGTTATATTACCTGGAGCGTTATTAGCCGCATAATCTTTCCATCCTTGAACTTGTGAAAGTCTGCCCACTCTGACAGAATTAAATTTATCATTCAATTCAGTCGGTAGGCGATATTCTTCATTAGATTCAACATATAAAAATCCATCACCAGTATAATTTTTTCCTTTATAAAAAATAACACCCGTTGAAAATAATTCATTATTATTCATAAGTATCCTTTTTTTTATAACTTTTGATTAAATTGATTTAATAATATATAAAATTTCAAATTCATATTTTTCAATATAAAAATTTGATGCAAATTTTATATTATATTTTGTTTAGCCTGGCACAAGTTACTTTTAATAAAAAAACACACTTTTATCTAAAATGAATCTATTTTTCAATTAAGTAAAAATGGGAGTAACTTGCAAAAAACAATAAAAGGATAAATATAAAAATAATTATTTAATCTAGTGATTTAACTTATTTTCACAAATGGATATTTTAAAATTAAATTATTAATGATGAAAGTAATTTAGATATGGATATAATCATCTTACTATTTGTAATAATCGAGAGTTTGCTAACCCTTATAAAAAAATGCTTTTTACCATAACTAATATAGCAATATCTTTTTATATTTAAAACATAATAATTTACATACTATAATTAGTCTATTTGTTCACTACTTGGTTGAGTAAAAAATCTATAAAAAAAATACTATTACTACTAACATATATTTATGTTGTCGGATGTACTAATGCAACAGAATCATCGTCACCCACTAAAGCCATCGGCGTGGCAAATCCTGCCTCAGTTTATTGTATTAAAAAAGGTGGCAAAATTAACATTGTCAAGACAGCTAAAGGCGAAGTCGGTTATTGCCGCCTAGCTAACGGTGTGAGTATTGAAGAGTGGACACTATATCATCAAAATCATTAATAATTTATTGTTCCTAATATAGCAATTGCTACTAACTAAACTTTTCATATGCAAATTGCTACCAATAAAGTTAAAAATCCGATTATTACAAATATGATTATATCTTTTAGAAAAAATAATACCGTCATCCAAAATGTAGCGATAAGGGACACTTTCTTTAGAATAGTTGCAGTTGCATTATTAATGATACTGCCACATATGGCCGAAGTTAATAAAATGTTATTGAAAGGTTAAAATAAGCATCTATTATTAATATCGTTACATAACTATTAATATCGTTAAATAACTATTAATTGAGGTGACTAATGAAATTATTTACAAAACGCGTTGCTATCGCTTCTGTTTTAACATTTGGTTATATGTCAGCTATGGCTAGCCCAATAGGCGGTTTAGGCCTCCCTATCACTGGCTTAGATAAAGTTTTAGAAATATCAGAAAATGTGGCTAATACTGGTGCTGATGCTGTAAATACAGCTACTAATACTGGTGCTGATTTTGTTAATAAAGCCACTGATACTGGTGCTGATGCTGTGAATAAAGCTGCTGATACTGGTGCTGATTTTGTTAATAAAGCCACTGATACTGGTGCTGATGCTATTAAGACGGGTACAGAGACTGCTAAGACCGCTGTTGGAGGGGTTGCAAGTACTGCTTCAACAGTAACTGATAACGCAGAAATAACAGAAGAGTTAGAAAAAACGAATGTTGTAAAAGGCTTATTGTAAGGCATAATCAAGCAATACAAATAAAGCGTTTAATTAATAAATACCTCTTCATTAAAATTAATAAAGAAGAGGTATTTGTATTATAATATTTAGTGGAAACTAAAAAATAAATATTAATGATCTCAAATTGATGCAACAGATCCTTGTTAAATTATAATTACTCTTTTGCTATTAATAGTTCTTTGATTAAAATTATAAATTATTTAGGCTGTTATCATACTTAACCTACTGCTCATAAATAATATAAGTATCTTAAAATAACAATCTACTAGTAAAATAAATCTCATTATAGATTAATTAGAAAAGCTGCTTAACTTTATATGGTTATAATTAATATACAAATACTTATGTTTAATTGTCTAATTTTCAAATGAAAATAACAAATAATATCATGATTAAATTAGATGAAAATATAACTCAACCAAGCAATGCAGATACTGTTAATTCAACACCAGATTATTAGAAAATAATTTTTACAGTGAGAAATTTTACATTTTTATTGTCGGTACAGCAAAATAAGCCGATAGAATAGCAATCAATCTATAAAATATTTTTAAACTAAAAATATCACTTCCATAACTTATTGCAATGGTCAAATATTAACCTATTATTTAATAATAATTATCATTATTATTAAATGAGGGGAAAGACATAATGAAACTATTATCTAAACCATTTATTTTTATAATTTTGCTTGGCACCAGTGCTATTTCAATGAGCACAGTGTCAATATCCAGCCAAATTACCGATATTGAGCGAACACAAGAGCAGAGTAACGCGACTGAAAGTTCAAACCCAATATCATCGACAACTGCTGACATTGATTGCAGCCTGCCCCATAATAAAAAATGTTATCCCAAATCAAATGCGCCAGACTCTGTATCAATAAGCGGGACAATTAATCGGGTTATTATAAACCGAAATCCCAAAAATTGAGTGTATGGAAATCCATGCCAGGGACGGTGTTCGTTCATTCCTAGCCGGATTGTTAATTAAATAGCATGATTTAACTTACTAAGCTCTATCTTACCAACTTGAACTCTTTATTAAAAAACCCTATTTATTCCATCTAATTATCTTATTTACCTTTTTTAATAGTAATTTGCCACTGGGCGTTGCCAGTTTGTTGAAAATTAATCACTTCATGACCTGATTTAGCCGCCCACTTCGGGATATTTTCTGTCGCTTGAGCACAATCATATTTAATAATTAAAATATCACCGTTTATCATTAAATCTATCGCTTTTTGCACTTGAATCAATGGATATGGGCATAACTTTCCCCTAGTATCTAGTTGAATTTCACTCATATTCTATAACCTCTTTGGTTTTATTTGCCATGGACGAATGACAGTAAAATAACTAATGAGCCAACTACCAAATATAATACAAGGAATAAATACCCAACCTTTCCATGAAAACCAAGCGGTATTAACCAATGTATTACCTAGCATGCAGCCACCCGCCAAACCACTACCAATCCCCATTAATAAGCCACCAACAAAACTTTTTACCAATGTGATCCAACCTGGGTTCCTAAATCTGAATTCTTGACTTCCCTTTGCTGCAATAAATGAACCCAACAAAAGCCCGATTAATAAATAGCCAGCCCAGTTAAAAAATTTAAAATTGCCGTCAATCAATAATGAAAAGAATTGCGCGCTGGGTCCGCTAATACCAAGCCCGCCAATTCGACCAGCTGATAAACTTGCCGGCCAGGCTAGTAGCGCAATAATTCCTACCAACATTGCCGTAATAAATGGATGCCAACGTGCTTCAAATAATAGATGGCCAATTCCTCTCTTTTTTGCTGTTATTTTTGCTATATTAATCGGTTTCCACAGTCTGATATGCCTAATGGCTAAATAGATTGTTAGTGATGTTAAAATAGGCATGATTACACAGGGTGATACATGAAAAGTTTGCGTAATTGTTCCGCTATCTAATACCTGAGAGGTAATTGGTGAAAAAAAAGATTTACTGATCGGCAAGCGAACTAACCAACTGGAGAGGATAAAGCCAATAACAGCCATAATACTGCCAACTAAACCTTCAGCTGTTCGATAATAGGCTCCAGTAGAACAAGAGCCTGCCAATGCCATGCCACTACCAAATAGAATGCCACCAACAATGGTTGCTAACCATAAAAATTGGGTATAAGGGAGTATGATTAATTCTAGACTTTGCAATCCAAATAGTCCGACACTCTGAATAGAAATAACGATCAAAATAGCAATTATCATTTGCCCGTCACGGAATAAATAGAAATCTCTTATTCCACCAGCTAAACAAAAACGTCCTCGTTGCATGATAAAACCAAGTAATCCACCCAATACTAAACCAGATATATGAGATAAACTTATCATTAATATCATTCCTAAAATTAAAACAACATTTTATAAAATCGAATTTTTTGAATTCTTGATAAAAAGCACAGTTTTAAATATAGTCTAGTTGTTGGGATTACTTTTCTATTAGCTAAAATAAATTTGTTAAATCAAAGGATTATTTTTTTATTTATGTTTAACACCATATTTAATTAATATTGAGACTAATAAAAACTCTATCCTGCTTTATGCATCATTAAATTTACTAAGTCTTATATTGTTTCTAACATTTAATCTTTCTGTCTATTATTTATAGAGATAATTTTATATCTGAATGGCAATAATCCAATGAAAAGTGTACTAAATAGTCTCCCGGTATTTGTTGCTGCTGCTGAAGCTAACAGTTTCTCTCAAACAGCGGAAAAATTACATCTCAAACGCTCATCGGTAGCAAAAAAAATTGCTCAATTAGAAGCAAGACTGGGTATTACCCTGTTTCATAGGACAACCCGCACGCAAAGTTTAACTGTGGAAGGAACGCTATATTATGAATATTGCCGACGTGCCCTCGATGAGATAGAAAAAATAGAAGACATCCTTGACAGTAGTAAGCTTGAAACTTGTGGCAAATTTAGGCTCTCCATGCCGGTATTATTTGGCCATTTATGCATAGCTCCGCTACTCATTTCTTTAATAAAACAGCACCCCAAACTAGAACTAGAAATGTAATTTAACGATCGTATTATTGATCTTATAGAAGAAGGAATTGATTTATCAATCTATATTGGCACACTACCTGATAGCACTAATCTAGTCGCAAGAAAAATTGGCAAACACCGTATGACAATCTGCGCTTCTCCCTCTTATCTTGTTCAAATGGGTGAACCACACACAATTATAGAATTGGCAAAACATTTCGCTGTTGCTTATAGCCATTCAAATCGAATACAAAAATGGCGCCTCAAAGATGATAACGGCGGTATATACGAATTCAGACCGAAAACAAGATTAATGATGGATGACATGCAAGCAATAAAAGATGCGATTATTTCAGATGCAGGTATTGCCTGGCTTCCTGACTGGTTAGTTAGAGAAGAACTGAGCAACGGGCGCCTAAAAGAGATTATGCCTCATGCTAGCCAAATAACTTTCTCTATTTATGCAGTATGGCCAAAAACACCTTACCTTTCGCGTAAAGTGCGTCTTATTGTTGATACTTTAGTTAATGATTTACCCGCTTATATGGAAAAAATTGCCGCGCCAAGCTGAGCAGATCTGTACTCACTGGTATTTTATGCCAGTGAGTACATCATCCAGCTTAAGCTATAAGACTAGCAATTTTTGCCTCAGCATTGGCAATCCCCTGTTCTTTTCCATGTGGTCTCATATCCATTCCTTCGGCATAGATAAACTCCACATCAGTGATACCAATTAATCCTAAAACCGATTTCAAATAAGGCGTCACTGCATCCGTCTGTTGTCCCAAATGGATACCACCACGAGAACTGACAACAACTGCACGCACACCTTCAACTAATCCCATCGGATAAGTTTCAGTATATTTAAATGTAACACCTGCACGAGTAACAAGATCAAACCAATTTTTCAGTTGGGTTGGCACATTCAAATTATACATGGGTGCTCCGATAACAACCATGTCACTCCGTTTTAGTTCAGCTATCAATTTATCTGATAGGGCGACAGCGTTAAAGGCTTTTTCACTGAAATTAGTCGCTCCTCGCATCGAATTAAACAGTTCATTATCCAATACAGGAAGATTAAGCGTGGCTAAGTCACGTATTGTAACTTCATCTTGTAATCCTTTTAATTGTCTTTTCGTCAGAAAAGTATCAATCAAGGAATTTGTTTGAGAATTATTTCCCATGATGCTGGATTTTAAAACAAGAATTTTATTCATAATACACTTCCTACTAAACTTTTATTTTATTATTTCAGCGCTGAAATTTTTATTACAAGCTTGTTACTTACAATGCATTAGATTTTACTACTAAAAAAAATTGTTAGTGTTGAAAGAAAGAATTTATATTGATTCCAATATTGCAACAATAAAAAAATAAAAGCCTCAAGCTAATATTAGTGAGGCTTTTATTTTTTCCAGCTTACGTTAATTATCTAATGTCTAATTGCCAGCAAATTATTTAGCTGTTTTTGTTTTTTTAGGCACTGAAGGTTTTTTCGTTGCTTTTAATTTTTTAGGCTCATTTTTCTTAACTTTTTAAATCGCAATTTTTTTTACCTTCTCATCTTTAGGAATTTCATATTCTAGAAAAATTTTAAGTAAACCATCATATAATTCAGCACTTTGAATTTTGGCATTTTTACCTAACGAATATTGAGCAGAGAACGATCTGTGAGAAATACCCTGATGAAGCCATTCGCCTTTTTTTGGTGTTTCTTCTTTATGATCACCAACAATAAATAATTGCCCATCAGAAAATGAAACATCTAAATCATTTTCAGTCAAACCTGGCACACTGATTATTAGTTCATAATGTTTATCATCAATTTTCTTTAAATTGTAAGATTCACTGGGTAATGCGAGTGGTTTAACACCCGTTAAGTGACTAAATAACTTATCTATTTTATTAAATCTATCTGAAAACAAATCATTTCTCAAATCTGAAAATAAACTTAATGGACGAATCATAATAAATCTCCTAATGTAGCTTAATTAAGCGTGGAAAACGTTGTTCTCTATTATTCTTATAGGAGGTACTACAGATTTTCCAGTTATTTATTACAATTTAAATACACAGGCAAATAAAAAAACCTAATAAACAAGTATTTATTTAATTGGGCTCTATTGACTGATTTTTAATTTAATATCATCATAAATCAAAGCTTCAATTATCAAATTAATCCTAATGCTAACAAAATTTGGTGGCTACAAATTACAAAAAACACCTCCTTTATTTCCATAGCAAACATTGCGTTCATTGCCATTCTTTTAAGTGTTCTAAAATAGAACAAATTTACCTGAGCTAATTCAGCTCATAGCTTATTTTAGATAAATATTGATTACAATTAGCAAAATTTAGCGCTAAAGAATAAGGCATAAATAAACATTTATGCCCCATATTAATACGCCATAAAAAATAGAAATTTGTCTATAAGAAATAGCTTAAAATTAATTCGCTAGTTTTAAGCCAATTATCCCAGCAAAAATTAGCCCCAGGCTTAATAAGCGGAATAAACTCGCCGATTCACCAAGAAAAATAATCCCAATGGTCGCAGTACCCAGCGCACCAATACCTGTCCAAATAGCATATGCTGTACCGGCAGGTAAGGTTTTCATCGCATAAGCTAATAACCCTATACTGAACAACATGGCAACTAAAGTTATAATACTGGGGGTTAATCGGGTAAATCCTTGGGTATATTTCAATCCTATTGCCCAAACAATTTCAAGTAAACCGGCTATTATTAAAACCAACCAGGCCATCATTCCTCCTAATCACTCGGGGTCGTCCCCAATAAAATGCTATTTCTCAGGCCGTCCTGAACAACAGATGAAACTGAAAAAATTATAACCAGGCAATATTATAACTTCAACATTATGTATGATTACTTAATTGCTATTGAAGATTAGTTTATTTAGTTAAAATTTGATGTTCTATTTCTGTTACTATTTTCTGCAAAAGTGTCATAAATATTAGCCAATTTGCTTAGTTTTGTCACATTTTGGATGATAAATTATGCTTATCTATCCACCACAGCAATCGCAGCACCACCCTGGCAGTTTGTCACTTTTGTTACACTCAGTAGAAGTCTGCTGCATGAGGGAATTAAGACTGGCAATTTAACGCACGTTAATTAAACCGTCTGGCTAGCCATTGATACGGGTTGAAGAGTATATATTTTATTCGTTAAACGCTTTAGACTGTTAGCAATCTCTTGCCACTGGCAATATATTATTTTCTAGCGCAATCTTGTCATATTGAAAATGGCAGCGGTAAGGTTGGTTCAGATAATGAATTTTAGACCCCTAAAGCATAAAAAGCATTGATGAAATACGTATTAATCTTTTTACGGCAGAACGATTTGCTTTATCCAACATATTTACCGTAACGTTATCAATAATTAACGATATTGAATTTATACAAAAACTGCAGTTGGCAACAAAAAATAGGCCTGCACTTAACCGCTATTGAAGGAGACTAAAAACAAACCAGCAACAGCATATGTACAGGCAATTATCAGGAAAAGAATAACAACTATTATTACTTAATAAATTATATTAATAACCTAAAATCATCCTCCAAACTTATGAATCTGAGATTGGTTTATTTAATTGTTCAGCTAACACAGCCAGTGTTTGCATTTGCTCAGGTGTTTGAACCATTTTCCGATCACGTGTCGTGCGCATATCTCTAACAATACTCTCTAAACTTTGTTGACTTTCTGGTTTTAATAATTCCATGGTGGCAAGTAGTTGACCGGTACGCCCAACGCCAGCTCGACAATGCATTACTGGTAATAATTTATTTTCATCATTTATCGCGCTGCTTCCTTTTTCCTTATAAAAATTAATTTTTTTATCGACAACCGTATTAACATGCTCGGCTAATTCTTTTAATCCTTCATTACCTGAAGCCGTTAGATCCGGCCAATTAGAAACATGAATAACAGGTATGGTGACTTTAATATTTTGACCTTCATCGGTGACATGCAATAAATAGTCATGATAATCCAATTCGTCAGCCAATTTACCCTCACCTTTATCAATTACCGTCACGGCAACATCACCATATTGGTTGTCTTTTCTAAAATATTCGGGTAATCCGACGCCTGATTGTGGATTAATATCTTTGTCTGATGCTAATACAACTAATGCAGGTGTCCGATTAGCCACCAACATCTTAAAATAATCTTGCAGTGATGCAGGTTTTGGATATTGGCAAGCAATAGCAACATTTTGACCCGCAATTTGTACCCGATTAGCGGCTAGCGGCTGACCATTTGGAGCTGTCACCGCCGTTGCTTTTGCGGTCCAGATATTGCCAAATCGTTGATTCTCAACCTTCTGAATATATTGTGATTTGTCTAGTTTGGCATCACTAAATTCATCCATTAAGCGTTGAAATAAATCTTTAGCTAATATAGCGGCTTTCTGTTGCTCTTCTACCGGCAATGTACGTAGTGGTAATGTCGCTACGGGTACCGGTACCTTTGGATCACTTAACATTCTCTTTAATTTTGCCGGTAGCATATTAGTATCTATCGTATTTTCTAATTTAGTTGTATCTTCATCCATCCTAGCAGATGATCTTTTCTCCCTAGTGTAATTGCCCGCTGCTTTTTCAAATTGCTTAAGTAATTGCAACTGTGATGCATAATTTAATATTTTTTCGCTAGTTGAATTTTTTATTTCACTAACAATCTCTTCTGAACTCAATTTATTACCAGGTTTAGCTACTTCAGTTGCGGCAACCAGAAAAGCGGCACTTTCATATCTTTTAGTAGCGTGTATTACTGGTAATACTTTATTGGGATCATATACTGCTTGACTATTTTTTTGGTAAAGCTCGCTTGAATATTCTTGGCTTGTTTGATTAATACAATCAACAATAACTTTTAAGCCTTCATTATCGATGCTATTTTTTCCTAGCCCATTATTAATATGAATAATAGGCAGTTGATATGAACGGTTACCTTGCTTAATTTCTATTCCATACATATCACAGCAAAATTTACCCAACGATCTATCTTTAGACTGTTCATTAAGTTGAACCGACACACTACCATACTTGCCATTTTGTTTAAAATATTCAGGTAGACCTTTAGCTGCAATGTCCTTATTTGGTGCCAATACAACCAGTATTGGCGTTTGATTATCAGCTAGCATTTTAAAATAACTTTCTAAATACTCCGCTTTAGGATATTCACTAATCATTGCTACATTTTTGCCGCCAATCTGCACACGATTAGCCGGTAATATCCTACCATCCGGCGCTTCAACTCGCGTTGCTTTAGCCAACAAAAGTTTATCATTTTTTTGGCTAGCGAGATTGCTATCGTCATTGCCAATTGTGCTTACCGACGTCGATGACATCAATGTTTTAACTTCACCAGGTTGTAATTTAGCAACCCATTTTTCTGCTGGTATATCCAGAGTGTCTTTCTTGCCTAACGTTGGTAGACGAGAAAGCTGCGGTGGCTCAATTAACTTATTTTTCACCGCAGTTGATTTTGGTGCAAGTTCAGGTGGCGTTCCATCAATGTCAAAATTAAAACCACCATGACGTCGAGTTTTATTACTGTCCTGCTCCTTTTCGGTAGCAAGATGGGTTTTATGTCGTAACAAAACGGTCGACGAATCACTATCTTTGACAATTTCACGCCCTTGATAATCAGTTTTTTGTGTTCCGTCTTGACCGCTCGCTACCTCATTTGAGGCATAATTGATATTAGGTGTTATATTACTATAAATCGGTGAAATATTAGGCATTATAAAATCCCTTACTTTTAAGTTAATCTATTATTTTTCAGCTACACATTGTTCTGATTTTTCAAGTAATAATTCAAAAATATCAACAATTTCATACTCATTGATCTCATGTAAAGGCAATCTCACCCATAATATAAGATGTTGTTCTTCATTAACTGCGGCAACCGGCTGCCAACGTAGCTGGGTCAAATTATTAAAATGCAATAAGGATAAGAGAGTAATATTTTTTTGCGTTAATTCATTTATATGGCCTAGATCAGTAAAAATATACCAATCAAACTGATTAATTAATCCTAGATAAAAGCGAAAATTATTATCAATAGTTAAACTAAAAGCTTCCTCTTTGGATGTTTTTTCTATTGGCTCAAGGCCAATATGATTAAAAAGTGATGATACTTTTTGGTGGAAAATAGCAAGTTGATGCACTAAACAATACCTCTTATCGATAAATAACTTCTTTACTCACCGCTTTTATTTAGCGTTTTTCTCAGTACTTATTAAATAAAATAAAAAAATGCTATTTAATTCCACTCAATCTAAATTAATAAAGCAGAGTAAACAGTCCATCTAAACATTGAAAAATTAATTATTATTAATCATCCCCTTTTACAGAAAATAATTATTAGTTACAAATAAAAACGATACAACTGGCCAGTTTTACACTAATAGAAAAGGGTTCTATCGCATTAATGTAGAATGATTAAATTTATACAGGAGGTAAGGTTTTAGGCAACTAAAGCATAAAGGCATCTACTGGACGGATAACGTGCCCATTGATAGCGATTTGTTGTTCCGGGTATTATGTAATGTTAATTTCGTATTAATTATAGATAGTAACTAATTATTGAAGGCACTGTTGCAAATATCGTGATGCGACTGAACCGAAAATATCGCTAAAACAAAAATAGCCTGAAAATTTCAGGCTATTATTAGCAATAAAAAATAACGCTTCTATCACTCGATGGGTTGTTAACAAGCACCCTTCAACTAAAAGTGGTAGATGAGCTAAATATTATTTCACACGGGAAACATATTCACCGGAGCGGGTATCCACTTTGATTACCTCACCAATTTGCACAAATAGCGGAACTTTTACCACCGCGCCTGTACTTAATGTTGCCGGTTTTCCGCCCGTACCTGCTGTATCCCCCTTTAAACCCGGATCGGTATCAACCACTGCCAGTTCAACAAAATTCGGTGGCGTGATAGTAATAGGCTGTCCATTCCACAATGTGACAACGCAATCGGCTTGATCAATTAACCATTTGGCATTATCAGCGACTGCTTTTTCATCCGCAGCTAGTTGCTCAAACGTCTCATTATTCATAAAATGCCAAAACTCGCCATCATTGTATAGATAGGTCAAGTTCAGATCCATAACATCAGCACTTTCGACAGAATCAGTTGACTTAAATGTTTTTTCTAATAACTTATTAGAAATCAATTTACGGATCCGTACGCGAGCAAACGCTTGCCCTTTGCCTGGTTTGACAAATTCGCTTTCAACAATTGCACAAGGCTCGCCATCTAACATGATTTTAAGACCTGAGCGAAATTCATTGGTACTATAGGTAGCCATGGAAATCCTCTAAATTTTTTAAGTAAAAATGGCATAGCCAAAAAATGTTTAATATTGTAACTCAAAAAAGCCCCGCCAGAGAAGTCTGGCTACAACAACTTGCAGAAGCTGTCACTGATCCTGACGAATTGCTACGATTACTGTCACTACAAAATGACCCGGAATTGCATGCCGGAAGTGCCGCTCGTGCTTTATTTCCACTACGTGTGCCCCACCCTTTTATCGCAAAAATGCGGATCGGTGATGCTAATGATCCCCTTTTACGTCAAGTTATTACTTCAAAATCTGAATTTATTCTTACACCAACATTTTCAGTTGACCCATTAAATGAACACCATAGTCCGATTCCTGGACTATTGCATAAATATCAGGATCGCGTCTTACTGTTAGTCAAAGGAGGCTGTGCCGTTAATTGCCGCTACTGCTTCCGGCGTCACTTTCCGTATGAAGAAAATAAAGGCAATAAACAAAACTGGCAGACAGCATTAAATTACATTCAACGGCATACAGAACTTAACGAAGTTATTTTTTCAGGCGGCGATCCTTTGATGGCAAAAGATCATGAGTTAGATTGGTTGATGTCACAGTTAGAAACTATCCCCCATATCAAACGACTTAGGATCCATAGCCGATTACCAGTGGTTATTCCTGCACGTATTACCACCACACTTTGCCAACGTTTCAATGTTTCTCGACTACAGGTTATTATGGTTACTCATATCAACCACGCCAACGAAATTGATAGCGAGTTTAGCCGTGCAATGGAACAGTTAAAACAGGTAAATGTTACCTTATTAAACCAAAGTGTCCTATTACGCGGCATTAATGATAATGCTGACTGTCTAGCTAAATTAAGTAATAAACTGTTTGAAAATGGAATACTACCTTATTATTTACATTTATTAGATAAAGTCCAAGGTGCCGCCCATTTTATGGTAACGGATGAAGAGGCTCGCATCATAATGAAAGAATTGCTTACTCGTATTTCAGGTTATCTGGTACCGAGATTGACCCGAGAAATAGGTGGCAAACTGAGTAAAACACCGATTGATTTGCAATTACAATAACAATTTAGCTAAATGCTTAAACGCATGACCCTATATTTATTCAGGATCATGCTTAGCATGCGTTATGGACACTTATAAACTTGTCCAATCATTTTACTATCAGTAGGAATAAAACTTGAGAGTAACGTTTCCGTTGGGCTATTAGCTCCATAAATAACATTTCCTCCCATCTCAGCCGCTTTATTACGTAAATCATTTGCTGCACCACGCAGTGAACTAGACTCATTATTTACGCCACTTAGCCAATTACTTTGTGTGCCTGTAACCAGCCCTAAATGCCGACATTCACTTCCAGGCTGGGCAT
Source organism: Bombus cullumanus (assembly GCA_014737535.1). NCBI lineage: Eukaryota > Metazoa > Arthropoda > Insecta > Hymenoptera > Apidae > Bombus > Bombus cullumanus. The sequence continues at coordinate 189,693 of JACXIX010000129.1, read as the reverse complement.
TAACAAAACGAACTTTTTCACCCGCAGTGGTAATTTTATTGGTTGTTGAACAGCCAGCCAAGACTAATACTGTGACACCGAGCAATACTTTAATTCGCATGTTGTTCCTCATTTACTTTTAGCTATATATTAATACCAACGCTTACATTACCGAATTTTTCTGCCAAATTAAGCTTATTATCAATAACAACCCAATAGCCAGCCAAAAAGTTTGGCTATCAATGTTCTATACACTGTGTTAACAACATTTTACCCTATTCTAGTAAATATACTCGGTTAAATCATATTATCGCAAAATTAAATCAACTTATGTGAAAAAATAGATTTAAAGCAAGTAATCAGTCGCTAGCAAAGCCTCAATGAAATTAAATCGCAAACAGATAAAATTTGATAATAAAAAACCCTGAGTCAAAAGTTAGACTCAGGGTTCTTCTTGGATAAGGATAACGATGTTAGGATCTTAACACCTTACATCATACCGCCCATACCACCCATACCGCCCATACCAGCAGCAGCACCTAGATCAGCTTTATCTTCTTTTGGTAAATCAGTTACCATCGCTTCAGTTGTGATCATAAGGCCGGCGATTGACGCAGCAAATTGTAAAGCGGAACGAGTAACCTTAGTTGGATCTAGAATACCCATGTCGATCATGTCGCCATACTCTTCCGTTGCAGCATTGTAACCGTAGTTATCTTCACCTTGTTTAACATTGTTAACAACTACCGCTGGCTCTTCACCCGCATTTTCAACAATTTGACGCATCGGTGATTCCATCGCGCGTAGTGCGATACGAATACCAACGGTTTGATCTTCGTTATCACCTTTCAACGCATCTAATACAGTTGCAACCCGGACGAGAGCAACACCACCACCAGCAACAACACCTTCCTCTACTGCGGCACGAGTTGCATGCAACGCATCATCAACACGAGCACGTTTCTCTTTCATTGCAACTTCAGTTGCGGCACCCACTTTAATCACAGCAACGCCGCCTGACAACTTAGCAATACGTTCTTGCAATTTTTCCCGATCGTAATCAGAAGTTGCTTCATCACGTTGTTGTGCTATCTGTTTGGCACGGGCATCAATCTCGCTTTTTTCACCAACACCATCAATAATAGTGGTGGTGTCTTTGTTAATGACGATGCGTTTCGCTTGTCCTAAATTTTCTAGCGTCGCTTTTTCCAACTCCATACCGATCTCTTCAGCGATAACAGTACCATTGGTCAGAATAGCAATATCCTGTAGCATGGCTTTACGACGGTCACCAAAACCAGGTGCTTTTACCGCAGCAACTTTTACAATGCCACGTAGATTGTTTACCACCAATGTTGCGAGCGCTTCACCTTCAACATCTTCAGCAATAATCAATAGTGGTTTACCCGCTTTAGCAACCGCTTCCAACACAGGTAATAATTCACGGATATTAGAAACTTTCTTATCTACCAATAGGATGTAAGGATTTTCTAATTCGGCAGAACCGGTATCTGGCTTATTGATAAAATAAGGAGACAAATAACCACGATCAAATTGCATACCTTCAACAACCGCCAGTTCATCTTCTAAACCGGAACCTTCTTCAACGGTAATAACACCTTCGTTGCCAACCTTTTCCATTGCTTCAGCAATTAATTTACCGACAGTTTGATCAGAGTTAGCTGAAATCGTACCAACTTGTTCAATCTCTTTATTATCAGCGCAAGGTTTAGATAATTTTTTCAATTCTTCAACTGCCGCAGAAACCGCTTTATCAATACCACGTTTTAAATCCATGGGATTCATACCTGCAGCAACTGCTTTTAAACCTTCGCTAACAATAGATTGAGCTAGTACTGTTGCAGTTGTTGTGCCATCACCTGCCGCATCATTCGCCTTAGAAGCAACTTCTTTTACCATCTGGGCGCCCATATTTTCGAATTTATCTTCTAATTCGATTTCACGCGCAACAGACACACCATCTTTAGTAATCGCAGGGGCGCCGAAAGATTTATCCAGAACGACATTCCGGCCTTTGGGTCCTAAAGTAACTTTAACTGCATCAGCAAGAATGTTCACTCCACGAAGCATTTTTGCACGGGCGTCAATACCAAATTTTACGTCTTTAGCTGCCATTGTTTCTTTCCTTTAAATTCATTCATTCTGAAGATCTAAGCGAGAAATTATTTTTCAACAATTGCCAGAATATCACTTTCTGACATAATCAAAACTTCGTCGTTATCAATCTTTTCTGTCTTCACGCCATAGCCGTCGTTAAAAATAACAGTATCGCCAACTTTCACATCTAATGGTTTATTTTCACCGTTTTCTAAGATGCGACCGTTACCAACAGCCAGCACTTTGCCTCGAGTTGATTTACCAGCAGCAGAGCCAGTCAGCACAATACCACCAGCAGATTTAGCTTCAACTTCTTCACGCTTGATGATAACCCGATCATGCAATGGACGTATCTTCATTAATAGATCTCCTATAAATAAAATCCATATAAAGTAAATAAGGATGATACTAGTATGTCTTATTAAACCAGTACCCTGTTTGACGAAATGGGGTCAATTAAAATCAGTTCAAGGGGCTATACAAAAAATTTTTCATTTTTTCTTTCTAGTTAAAAAAACAAAATCGTTAGCATCATTTATCATCATGATCTTCTTTTTTAAAAAATTTGTCTTCATGTTTAATGCTGTTGGGTGGAGAATCAGATTTTCTATCAAACTCACCTTCATAAGTCTGCCCTTTTGAAGGGCGGTTGAAATTATCATTCGCTGCCCCGGCAGAATAAAAATGAATATACGGCATAAGCTTCATGACTATCAGTTTTTGGATCGGAGAAAATAGTAGTAACAAACCCAAAAAATCAGTAAAAAAACCAGGTAAAATTAACAGAATGCCGGCAATAACTAGGGCCACATTCTTAATCATTTCCTCGGCTGGATTTTCACCATCAGCTAATTTTTGACGTATTAACAATAAGTTCTTAATCCCCTGACTTTTTACTAAAGAAATGCCAAGGCATGAAGTTAAAACGACTAATATTAAGGTGGTTAATACACCAATACTCTCAGCAACCCTAACAAAAATAACCGCTTCTATATAAATTAACAGGCATAAAAGTATGAATGGAAACCAACGCATACAATTCTCCTAATATTTGCAAAAAAAGGCTAGTCTCTTGAATTAGCAAGATAAATTGTCTTCAAAAAACGAATATCACAATATTTGCTTTTTAAACCGTTAATACTTATATGATGCAGATCTATCATATATTTTTCAATGATAAAAAATTTTAATGTTTTTAATGGGTTATGTGAATATGATCACACATATCATATTTAATTCACTAAGATGCATATATAGTATTCCATATTTTGACTCTACCACTATTTCGGAATATATATCACGGTTATAATTAAAATCTTAGTTATTAATTTCAAATCTGACGTTAATATATCTCATTTTTACTATTACATTACATATTCAGTTAGTAAATCGCTATTTAATTTTAAGAAGGTTTGTATGTCTAAAAGTATCCGTTCTGAAGAAGACCTATTAGGTAAACGAGATGTACCTGCTGAAGCCTATTATGGTATTCATACATTGCGTGCGATCGAGAATTTCTATATTAGCGACCGAACTATTAATCATGTACCCGAATTTATTCGTGGAATGGTAATGGTAAAAAAAGCAGCGGCAATGGCAAATAAAGAATTAAAGACCATTCCACAAAAACAAGCAGATGCAATTATTAATGCCTGTGACGAAATTTTGAATAAAGGCAGGTGCATGGATCAGTTTCCAGTAGACGTCTTTCAAGGCGGAGCTGGTACATCTTTAAATATGAATACTAACGAAGTTCTGGCTAATATTGGTCTTGAATTAATGGGGCATAAAAAAGGTGACTACCAATATTTAGATCCCAATGACCATTTAAATAAAAGCCAATCAACCAACGATGCCTATCCAACCGGTTTTCGAATTGCCGTTTATAACTCTATTACTAATTTAATTAAATCAATTACCCTGCTGCAAGAGGGTTTCGAACAAAAAGCCAACCAATTTAAAGATATTCTTAAAATGGGCCGCACCCAATTACAAGATGCTGTCCCTATGACTGTAGGACAAGAATTTCATGCATTTGCCACATTACTAAAAGAAGAAATAAAAAATTTACATCGCGCTAGTGAATTATTACTCGAAGTTAATCTGGGTGCCACCGCAATCGGAACCAGAGTCAATACCGCTGCCGGTTATCAAGAATTAGTGGTAAAAAAATTAGCTAAAGTAACGGAATTGCCCTGCATTCCGGCAGAAGATTTAATTGAAGCAACTTCCGACTGTGGTGCTTATATTACAGTACACGCTGGGCTAAAACGCTTAGCGGTTAAGCTATCAAAAATTTGTAATGATCTTCGCCTGCTCTCTTCCGGCCCGCGTGCTGGTTTAAAAGAGATAAATCTACCGGAGTTGCAAGCGGGTTCATCTATTATGCCAGCTAAGGTCAATCCGGTTATCCCCGAAGTTGTCAATCAAGCCTGTTTCAAAGTTATCGGCAACGATACGTGTGTTACTATCGCGGCAGAAGCAGGACAATTGCAATTGAATGTGATGGAGCCGGCAATCGGCCAAGCCATTTTTGAATCTATTTCATTAATGAATAATTCTTGCCGGAATTTACTGGAAAAATGTATTACAGGCATTACTGTCAATAAAGAAATTTGCGAAAAATATGTTTTTAATTCTATTGGCATTGTTACTTATCTTAATCCATTTATCGGTCATCATAATGGCGATATCGTCGGAAAAATATGCGCTGAAACAGGTAAAAATGTTAAAGAAGTGGTATTAGAGCGAGGTTTACTAACAGAAGAGCAATTAGACGATATTTTCTCTGTTGAAAATCTAAAAAATCCTCAATATAAAGCGAAACGCTATGATGATTAAATTAGCATGTTAATTATAAAAATTAATTCGTCTTAATTTTTAAGGCACGCTCTCTGTAAAGAAGCGTGCCTTTTACTTTAGGTTTATACAAAAAATAAACAAAATATTATCAATTATATTAAGGAGTAAACATTATGTTAGCCGTAGAATTTATTATTGTTCTGCTGGCCATCTTTCTGGGAGCACGACTAGGAAGTATCGGTATAGGCTTTGCTGGCGGACTTGGTGTTTTGATGCTGGCAATGTTAGGCGTAAAACCAGGAACAATACCCTATGATGTTATTTCAATTATTATGGCGGTTATCGCTGCTATCTCTGCCATGCAAATTGCCGGCGGATTAGATTATTTGGTTGATCAGACAGAAAAACTACTGCGTAAAAATCCCAAATACATTACCATCTTAGCGCCAATCGTGACCTATTTTCTGACTTTATTTGCCGGTACCGGTAATATTTCATTGGCAACATTACCGGTTATTGCAGAAGTTGCTAAAGAAAATGGGATTAAACCGTGTCGACCCTTATCAACAGCGGTTGTCGCGGCACAAATCGGCATTACCGCATCACCCATCTCTGCGGCGGTGGTCTATATCGCTTCAATTATGGAAAATCCGGCTATGGTTAGTCATACCACTAGCTATATTAGCTTACTAGCCATTCTATTACCGGCAACTTTTTTAGCTATTGTAATGATGTCATTCATTATTTCTTGGTGCTTTGATTCTAAACTTGCTGATGATCAAATTTATCAGCAACGTTTAGCCGCCGGATTAGTAGAATTAAGAGGCTGTCAGGCTAAAAAAATTAAAGCTGGCGCGAAAAAGTCAGTGTTATTTTTTTTGCTAGGCGTGATATGTGTGGTTATTTTTGCCATGATTAACAGCCCCAGCCTTGGTCTAATTGAAACACCACTAATGAATACGACCAATGCAATTCTGATTATTATGTTAAGTGTAGCCACCCTTATCACCCTAAGTTGCCAAGTTAAAACAGAGGCCATCTTAAATTCCAGTACCTTTAAAGCCGGTATGAGTGCCTGTATCTGCATTTTAGGCGTAGCATGGTTAGGCGACACCTTTGTCCAAGCTAACATTGACTGGATCAAAGCTACTGCCGGCCAGCTTATTCATAATCATTCATGGATGTTAGCGGTGATATTTTTTATCTGTTCTGCGCTACTCTACTCTCAAGCTGCAACGGCTAAGGCATTAATGCCAATGGCATTAGCGTTAAACGTCAGCCCATTAACCGCTATTGCTTCTTTTTCTGCGGTTTCTGGTCTGTTCGTTTTACCAACCTATCCAACTTTAGTTGCTGCCGTTCAAATGGATGATACCCGTACGACGCGCATTGGTCGTTTTGTATTTAATCACCCATTTTTTATTCCTGGCACAATAGGAGTTTCTTTATCCGTCCTGTTCGGCTTTTTGTTTGGCAGCATCATCCTTTGACTTTGCCAAAATATGATTCAAGGGCCTAAAGTCCTTGAATTTTTATCGTAATAATTAATATTCTTTAAGCAAAATTAGACACTAAAACTTTTCCAATCCATAAACAGTAGGTTATAGTTCAATAATTATCTTATTTTAAACTTAACACCTATTTTAAAATCCATTATGCAGAGACGTCTTCATGTTTTAGGCTACTTACTACTACTTTGTGGGACATTCCTTTTATCAACCACAGCATATGCCATTTTTGAAAACGGAGGAATGAATCGCTTGCTCTCTGCGGATCAAGCTTTCTTGTTTGATTTTGAACAAAAAGAAAACAAATTGATATTGAATTGGCAAATACAGCCCGGCTATTATCTCTACCAAAAACAGATTAAATTTCAGCCCAGCCATGCCAAGCTCGGTAAATATCAATTACCAAAAGGAAAATATCATGAAGATGAATTTTTTGGTAAAACCGTTGTTTATTATAATAATTTAGTTATTAATATTCCTATTATCCGTGCCACAGATCAAGCCAGTATTGAAGTGAAATATCAGGGGTGTGCGGCTGCCGGCTACTGCTATCCACCGGAAACCAAAATTATTCCTCTTAACACCGTCGTTGCCACAAAAAAATCGCCAGCCAGCGGTAAATTTGTTCAATCAAATCCTAACGCATCAGCGAATAAAACGGCGTACGAAAAAACAGAACAACCCTTTTCACCTTTATGGGCACTACTATTCGGTATTGGTGTTGCCTTTACTCCTTGCGTTTTACCCATGTACCCTTTAATTTCAGGCATTATATTAGGTAAGCAACGCCCGAAAAGTGTAACAAAGATCTTTTGGTTAGCTTTTAGTTATGTGCAAGGAATGGCTCTCACTTATACGCTGTTGGGGCTAATTGTGGCAGCGGCCGGTTTATCATTTCAAGCTGCACTTCAGCACCCCTATGTTTTGATCATAATTTCTGCTCTATTTATTCTACTGGCATTTTCCATGTTTGGTTTCTATAACCTACAGCTACCTTCTTCACTACAAACAAAACTGATTAATTGGAGCGACCACCAAAAAGGGGGATCTTATTTTGGTGTATTCATTATGGGTGCCCTGGCTGGACTTATCTGTTCTACCTGTACCACTGCGCCACTTAGTGCTATTTTGCTTTATATTGCCCAAAGCGGAAATATATTAACAGGAGGTTTAACACTTTATCTATATGCATTAGGTATGGGGCTGCCACTCATTGGCATAATATTATTTGGCCATCGACTACTTCCACGTAGCGGTCCCTGGATGCAGTATGTTAAAGAAGCTTTTGGCTTTGTGATCTTAGCATTACCCATTTTCTTACTGGAACGAATTTTTGGTGAGATCTGGAGTCTTCGCTTAACCAGTTTATTAATGACTTCATTCTGCATATGGGCACTGATTCTATTACTTAAGAAACATAGCGGCTGGGCGCGTATTGGTCAGATGTTATTTTTACTATTAGCTATCATCGCAGCACAGCCACTACAAAATGGAATTTGGCAAATGTCTGCCATATCACTTCCGCAAGAGCCGTTAGACTTAAAATTTAAACAGGTAAAAAACTGGCAGGAAATCAAACAAGCAATCAGCAATAATAGTGGCAAAATTGTTATGCTTGATTTTTATGCTGACTGGTGTGTCGCCTGTAAGGAATTTGAAAAATACACCTTTCGTGATCCTAAAGTGAAAAGTAAGCTGGATAATATGTTATTACTACAAGCCAATGTGACAGAAAATAGTGCTGAACAAAAATCCCTTTTGCAATATCTCGATGTCTTTGGATTACCCACTATTATTTTCTATGATGATAAGGGCAGTGAATTACCCAATTCCCGGGTTTATGGTTCCATGAATAGCAAAATGTTTTATCAGCATCTAGAAAAAATTACACAACAGCAAGGGAAATAGACATGCAACGTGAGCAAGTACTGAACTCGGTACTACAACTGTTAGAACAACAGGGCCTTAGCGGTAATAGAGAGAGCCTACTAAAAAAACTTAATGTTGACGTTAATCAGTCGCGTCAATTTTGGCCAGATGATGAAGCGCTGCTTTATGATTGTTTACGCTACCATAGTCAACAGATTGCAACCTGGCAACGACAACTATAACTGAATGACAAACTTTCGCCGGAAGAAAAACTATTAGCCCGTTATAACCAGTTAGCCCAAAAAGTTACCGATAATCGCTTTCCTGGCTGCCTATTTATCGCGGCCTGTAGTATTTTCCCCAATCCAGAGCATCCTATTCATCAACTAAGTGAACAGCAAAAACAATTGTCATTTAATTTTAGCCTCGAGCTACTAAGGCAATTAGATATTGACGACAGCGAACAAGTTGCTAAGCAAATGGAGCTGATTTTAGAGGGTTGTCTGAGCAAATTACTGGTTAAGCGAAATATTGCAGATGTTTTGATCGCCAAGCTATTGGCAGAAGATATATTAACGATGGCAAAATGCAGAAAGCATGATGCTTTAAATTAAAAAATAAGCCAAAAAAAGAGAGTCATTATTTTGGTTTAAAAAAACAGCAAATAAGCATAATTTAGCGTTTTTTACCGGAAATACATTGACGACTTGGGTGGAATAAGGTTTAATGCGCCCCGTTGCCCGGATAGCTCAGTTGGTAGAGCAGAGGATTGAAAATCCTCGTGTCGGTGGTTCGATTCCGCCTCCGGGCACCACGTTGCTAACAAGCTGCATTGAAGCTAACTATGCCAATGCCCGGTTAGAAACTTGAGTGCCCAGTTCATCTTTGAGTAACTTTATCACTTTGTGATTTATAGTTGCGTTTAAGCTACTAAGTAACAGGGTTTGCGGTTAACATACACCCTTACCAATCACTATCCATATTTACTTCTTGTTGGCGGTCTTAGTCAAGTTAACCAGGAGCAGTACCATATGCTGCATCTTTAGCCGCATCACTCACTAAAAAATCAGCTACCATCCCTAACTATATTAAACCTTTTATCTGCATGCTATATCCTTTAATATATTGCGTACGGCGCAACTAATCTACCTATATTACCGACAACAATATTCAAAATATTGATAGCGGCAAAGCCCAAGGAGACGCTCCATAAAATCCCAAAATCCTACGCCAAAAACGGCGATGGCTCTAAGCGTCGATGAAAATGAAAAGCTACATTCTTATGTTTATTGACGATTGTCCATTTGCGAACAGCACTGGCGGCAACCTATATTGTCCACCAGCAACACTGAGCATGACGCTATCAGGCTCTGAAGGTTCAAATGAGGCCATGGACTCAACAAGGTGTTCAACATCACTATCTATCAACTGATGGTGACGACTGCTCGAGAGATCAGGCGATAGCAATGTAGGTTGCACAGCAAAATCATTTTCCGGCCTGTTAACTGTTGCAGGCGGCTCAATACTTCTACGCCTGCGCGCACTATCTGCTTGATCCGGCTCAGACGTGTTCGCTGTCAACGGATCTTGCTCAATAACGGTCAACTGATCAGGTGATGGCACTACCACAGGTTCTACCGTCGGTACCAGCGCCGGTGTCGGCTTAGCAAAAAGAAAATCGTTGGCATCAAGCTGAGCAACATCCAGGGTATCAAGATACAGTAGCTTCACATTCGCGTCGGGGCCATTTGCGCCTTTTAAGAAAACATCAACACCATGGATCTGCGATAACCCATTGATGGTCGCACGATTATTCTTAACAATAATCAGTTGGCTAAAATCACTGATGCCAACTTGGCGCAAGTCAATTTTATCAATACCGTGCCGAAATCCTCTTAATGCATTCTGGTAATCATTAATGCCCTGCTGGGCTTCTACCACAAATACATCTGATGCTGCACTATCACGACTATAAATGGTTCCAGCCAGACTAAATTTCATCTGCCCTTGCGCATCAAGATTAAAATGGATCCCATCACCACCACCTTTGAGAAGCACCGTCCCCAGAGCTGCTTGTGATTGGATCGCAGCAGCATGGCTACTGGTATAAGTAGCTGGCGCAACAAAAGTGGGCTGGAAATTGAAATTCTTAGCACTGATCCCTGCAACAGTCTGTTTTTTTAAGGTAACACTCTGTCTATCACCCAAGTCAACTTTAACATCCTCCCCTTGTTGAGTTAGCCGCAAATCAGTAAATTTTTTGCCACCAAATCCAACCAGATTAACGATCTCTCCACGAACAGCCTCGAAATTGCCGATAACATCACTGCCTGCAGCGCGACGATGAACGACAAAGAAGTCTTTTCCCTCACCGCCCGTTAAGCTATTATTCCCGCGACCACCATTAAGCAAGGCATCCATTTTCCCTGCCACCAGGGTATCATTGCCATCACCGGTAATGATATTCTGGATTTCTGCCGGACGGTTGATATTCAACTCGCGTCCACCAATACTAGCAACGCCTGTCAATAAGTTAACTGACGTATCTTTCGCAACCGCAGCCGCATTAAGGGTATTACGTCCGCCGACGACGCCATTGACAGTATCATCCAGTATAGCGCGACTAGCTTGATCGCTGACCAATTGAGCATACTCATCGGTGTAAAAGTAAGTATTATCTGGCGTGCTTTTACTACCGTACAAACGTAACGACCAGGATTTTAAGGTGACCGGCAAACCTGAGCTCTCACTGGTCATCTGCAAAGTCCAGTTACCGGCTGAGTTTTCAGCAAAATCATGGGTTGACATAAAACGATATCTGAAGCTGCCCGATTGACTGCTGCCCTTATCGCTGGTACTAGCGCCCGGCATACCGGTTGGGATTTTGCCCTGACGATCAAGTAATACACTCTGCGTGCCATCAGGCGAGATCAGTTTGAGCGTCAGATCGCCAAGACGACCCACATCGGCATCAAAATCGATTTCAATATGTTCAATATTTAGCCCCGCTTGCATCGCAATCGATGAGGTCAGCGTTTTGCCGGCGGCCAAGGTTTTTCCAAGCTTACCACTGGAGGCACTGTAAACATACTCGTTAGCGGCAGTGCTTTGTGTCATCCAAGATTCAGCCAGACGGACAGCCGCGCGGGCATCAACGGCACCAAAACCATAATCATGACTGGTATGCATTCCGCCGCCATTCCAGTGCTGCGCTTTATTGTCATGCCATTTGGTCGTGGGGTCGTTAATTTTACGCGCGGACAGAGCAAGGATCTGCTGTACATCCCGATAACCAAGGTTCGGGTTAGCCTCTAGCATCAACGCCACAATGCCGGAGACTATCGGCGTCGCAAAACTTGTACCTTGCATGCTGGTATAATCATTGCCAAAAGTGGAACCCCGTTCCGTTTTCAGCATATGGCTGGTCGACACCACGTTGCTTCCAGGGGCGGAGATCAGTAAGCTGGCGCCCGGATTCGAGAACGGCGAGGAGCCTATGTGTAATGTCGACAAATCAGCTTGAGCATTGATAGCCCCCACCTGGACAGAAAAACGGTTATTGTTGGTCAATGATCCCTGCGCGCTGCCACCCGCCGCCCGATTATTACCGCCGGAGGTCACAATAACCGTCCCCAATCCACCACGACCATTAGCCGCCGCATATTGCGCATTCACACTGAGCGACGCCGCCGTACTTATACTGCCATCCGGGAAATTACTGAGGGCGAAATCGTTGGCAAATCCCCAACTATTGTTGGCAATGTCAAAATTGGACATATGTCCCAGTCCTGCTAAGTCGGCACCGTCATTAGCCAGATAATAGCCGCCTAAAGTAGCACCATGGGCAACCCCTACGCCACCTTTGTCGTTTTTCGCTGCCACCATCACACCCGCTACCATTGTCGCATGGTTGGAAACCATCTCCGGCATGGTTCCGTTAGTCTGATGAGTCTGCTGCCAGCTTTTATCGACATTGGCGACCAGATCAGGGTGAGCAATATCAAAAATTTCCGGCGCAGTGGCAAACTGACCACCTGGCTCGAACTGACCAATGCGCACCCCTTTACCAGTGTAATCCTGCCAAACTGGTAAAATATTGGCATCACTCAGATACCATTGTTGAGCGGCCAATGGATCAAGCGGCACCTCCGGCGTCAGTAGCGTAGCAACCGCCCGCATCGGCGCAGTTTTGCCGCTCGCTAAGTCCATGACTGATGCCGAAGGGTTACCAGCAGCATCAGTGACGCCATATTTAAAACTAATCAGACCCGAGTAAGTCGCATCCGGGGTAAACGAAACATCGCCCTGGCTGGTAAGAGTGACTTTGCCACCGATCGCATCGCCAACATGGGTGATACTTAAGTTACCCTGACTGTTAAGACGCTGATCGTTAGCCAATAGAGTGGAGGCCGAAATCAGATGCGTACGAGTACGAGAAAAAACCTTACCCTCCTTGTCATGGGTGAGAACATCCTCGACAGGCATCGCATTCGGCGTTTGTAAGTCAACCGCTGAAATATCGGCAAAATTGAGTTTGTGTATGTTCTTTAGCGTTACCGTGCCATCACGCCCAGCAACCTTATCAGCGATTTGATAGCCATTGTCGGTTCGAGTGATCCGATAATCACCGTGATTACCATGCAGGCTGACGATATTAATCCCCTCATCGCCATCAATCATGGCATTCCCATGGCCAACCTCAATAACATCATCGCCGACACTGCCGAAAATCATATCCGCTCCGCCACCAGCATATATAATGCTGCCGCCTTTGGAGGCATAAATTTTATCCCCTTTAGGTCCGGCATAGATAACCGACTTACCGCTCCCGCCAATCAAGGTATTATGCCCACTGCCACCGACCAGCACATCATCACCCATGCCACCTATCAAGGTCGAATGACCAGAGCCGCCTTTCATAAAGACACCATTAGGCCCGCCACTGATGATGGTATCATCGCCACTGCCACCTTCAGCAATCGTTAAACCAGCTTGATCCATATCTAATATCATACCTTGGTTACCGGTGATAATGGCCATATCCTGTCCGCCGTTACCATGAATATTTTTGCTATCGTCAGAGGCGCTGATAACAAAAACATCGTTACCCGCACCACCAACATAGGTATTACTGCCAGCACCACCCACCAGCCAACTGCCTGTTTTAGCGGCAATTAACTGGTCATCACCACTGCCGCCATACAGGTTGCTGACACCCAATTTATCTGCATCCAGCGTTTGCGCGCTGTCACTATGACTAGCGTAAGCCGTGGTCGTGATATGGTTAAAAGTCGAAGTCACCCGTGTCCCCAGTCCTTGAGTCGTTAGTGTGTTGCTGACCGGATCAGCGACAAAGTCAACCGCTAACATTTCCCGCGTCTGATCTTGCATCATAAACGATCCACTGGCAACCACCCGGTTACCGTCACGGACTTCGCTTTTACTGGCTGACCGAACACTAATCTGACTGATCCCCAGTTCAGTCAGGGTCTTGAGCTCTCCCGCATCAACTTTGGCATCGTGGCTAACGTCAAGCCAAACCCGTAACTGCTGCCAGATAGGATCACGCTTATCAATCACGCCATCTTTATTGCTATCTTCACTGTCCAAGGCGGCAAAACCATCGGCAAATATTTTTTCGCCCGCCGCCCCGTTGCCACCGGCGCGACCACCATAGTACTCAGAGAACATTTGGCTGACATTTTTTATCTGACCGCTGCCATCGTCAATCACCAGTATGCCAGTTTGCCTATCTGCCCAACCGGTACGTTTAAGCGTGCCACTGTGATCCATATCGAATAACACCCCGTCGCGCATGTCGGTCATGTGCACGCCCTGACCACTCAAATCCAGTAACAGTGGGTCAACATAGGTATTGAAGGTTGTCCGTGCGGATAAACCGTTCAACATGGCAGCGTTTTGTAGACCGACGTCCAGTTTACAGGTATCACCGGGGCGGAAATAGGGTTTGCCGGAGCTAAAGAGGGATGGTTTATAGAACTCGGACAGATAAGCATTCGGTCGGACATTGGTATCCAGTTGTACCGCACCGGGTCGAATGCCGCCGGTCGCCAAACTGGCCATCTGAGAAGAGCTGAAGTCGGTTTTACTAAGTATATCGCCATTGGCAGATATCTTGTGGGTCGGGCTATTTTGAATATAGCCATTGCTCACATTCTGCTGCGCTTGGTTTTCAGCCTGGATCTGTTGCTGCGGTTTTGGCGTAGGATTAATATCAATCTTAATCATACTTTTCGGCGGGATAGGCAGCGGGCCGTTACTACTGATCGGCATAAGACAGGGCGGCGTATTCATCGTAATATTAGGAATTCTTTTTTCGTATTTATCCCCATTACGGATCAGATCATCCCGAATAATAAATGCCCCCTTTGTTATTAACATCGATTTTAAAGAGGCCGGGTTATGATTAGGCAACAGATTGCCTTCAAAACGCTGACCGTTGTAGCCAATGGAGTTTAAGGAGTAATAGACAAAATCGACACAACTGTTGGCATGCACGCTATATTTGGCAGGATCAAATCCGCCTGATTCTGGTGTTTCTGAAAACTCTTTTAATTTATAATACTGCTCTTTGCTTAAGGCCAGGGTGACCTCATAAGAGGTCTGTTGGTAAGCAGCATTGTCAGTATCCGTTACCCACCCTTCGCCAAAAGGTTCGCCAAGCCTTGATTCAAAACCATAACTTAGCTCCTCGCCTTTGCCGTCACTTAACACATACCACATATGCCCGCCAACGGAGGAATCAATATCGCCCGCCTTATGCTTCTCCTTATCGGCTTGATAAATATATTTGGCTCCCATCGGTGCCACTTTATAGGTAACGGTATATTTTTTATTCATATTTTACTTCCTTGTTAACAGAACACTTCGGTTAAATTTTAGGATCAAAATAGGTGACGTTAACAAAACTTTCGATCCCGTTAAACAGCGCAACATCTTCCAGTGTGCTAATCACCACCGAATAACGACCGGGAGATAACGAAAAGAATTTAATATCCCGCACGGCGGTATTTAGCCTTCTCTCCAGGTAATCGAAAGCCAGCCCTCCATCAGTTCCCTGCGTATTGATTATCTCGTCAAAAAAAACCTGACCATCCTTAACGATCCGCAGCGAAATGGGAATTATCACCCCGGTCTTATCAATGCCACGGAATAACTCAAGCCGCCTAAGCACTTCTTCATAATCTCCCCCTTTATCAAATAACAGAGCAAACAGATAGCCCCCCTGCTTTTTAATTTCAAACTCAACCTTAACCGATTGGCCAGCGCGGGTTATATCAATCGGCCGGTAGATACTAATATGTTCAGTACAGGCCACCAGCCAGACACTACTGAACAAAAACATTATTGTGCGCCACATGCTAACTCTTAACTGTCTCGCGAATACCTTCATCTTGTTACTCCCAGCAAAAGCAAATGATGAGAAAACATTCACTGTTAGTTTGTTAATTCTACGCTGGCTTGCTACCCGCTTTTAATTAGTAGCAGGTTTGGCTTTATCCGTTACTTTCCCTGCGCCAAAAGGTTCACCACCCTTTGATTGCAGAACCCTAACTTTGCTTCTCGTCTTTTCAGCCACTTAACAGATATACCCACCAAATCAGCAATCAATATCGCCCATTTGTTGCTTGCTTTTATCAGCCCGATAAACAAATTTGCCCATCGGTGCTACTTTATAAGTGATGGCATATTTATTTTACAGACAGATTATTTGTTACTTTTACCCAACTGATGTTAATTTTTTGATCATAATAAGCTAACTCAACAAAACTCTCGATAGCTTTAAACTCCGAAACTGCTGTACTGGATAAAATTCAGACATTTTGTTAAAACCAGGCCTTTAGCTTAAATACCAACGACAGATAGAAACAAAATTAGGGCAAAAATAGGCAGGCTCAGTTGGGGTTAGTGGTTAAACGGCGCAAGGGTATGAAGGGTGTAAGGCGGGGGTTTTTCACAATGGCTGACAAAGACAAAATACTTATGGACAAAATCCATCTTTACTGAAAAGCGATAAGAGCAAAAAGCGCCAAGCTGACTTAGATGCTGGCTAGAATAATGCCCAAGTAGAACAATTTTCGAGCAATTTAAAGCATGATGGGTTGTTAAAGAAATATTATGCTAATCCAGAAGAAATGAAATAACAGATATTGGATTGCCTTGGTTACTACAACTGAATCCATTTACACCACAAATAACCATTATCACCATGAGTATCTAAGCGTCTTAAAACCATCACATACCACATATGGCCGCCCGATGAAGAAAGTATCTCCCCGGCCTTGTACCCATTCTTATCAGCCTGATAAATATATTTGGCGCCCATCGGTGCCACTTTGACGGTATATTTTTTATCCATATTTTACTTCCTTGTTGACAGAACACTTCGGTTAAATTTTAGGATCAAAATAGGTGACGTGAACAAAACTCTCGATCCCGTTAAACAGCGCAACATCTTCCAGCGTGGTAATCACCACCGAGTAACGACCGGGAGATAATGGCAATAGTTTAATTTCTCGAACTGCTGCGGTATTTATCCTTCTTCCTTCATAATAAAAAGCTCGTCCCCAACCAGTTCCTTTAGTGTTGATTTCCTCATCAAAAAAAACCTGACCATCCTTAACGATCCGCAGCGAAACCGGAATTACCACCCCAGCCTTGTCAATAGCTCCAAACAATTCAAATCTCCTTTCCATTTCATCATGTCCCTCCCCGGTCTCAAACAACAAGGCAAACTGATAATCCCCCTGCTTTTTAATTTCAAACTCAACCTTAACCGATTGGCCGGCGCGGGTTATATCAATCGGCCGGTAGATACTAATATGTTCAGTACAGGCCACCAGCCAGACGCTGCTGAACAAAAGCATTATTGTGCGCCACATGCTAACTCTTAACTGTCTCGCGAATACCTTCATCTTGTTACTCCCAGCAAAAGCAGATGATGAGAAAAACATTTATTGTTAGTTTGTTAATTCTACGCTTATTACCTGCTTTTAATTGCTAGCAGGTTTGGCTTTATCTGTTACTTTCCCTGTGCCAAAAGGTTCACCACCCTTTGATTGCAAAACCCTAACTTCGCTTCTCGTCTTTTCCGTCACTTAACAGATATGCCCACCAAATCAGCAATCAATATCGCCCACTTGCTGCTTGCTTTTATCAGCCCGATAAACAGATTTGACCCCATCGGTGCTACTTTATAAGTGATGGCATATTTATTTTACAGACAGATTATTTGTTACTTTTACCCAACTAATGTTAATTTTTTGATCATAATAAGCTAACTCAACAAAACTCTCGATAGCGTTAAACTCCGAAACTGCTGTACTGGATAAAATTCAGACATTTTGCTAAAAACAAGGCCTTTTTTGCTTAAATACCAGCGGCAGATAGAAAAAAATTAGGTCAGAAATAGGCAAGTGTTGTTAGGGTTAGTGGTTAAACGGCTAAAAGGTAATCGCCTAGTTTAGAAGACAAAGCGATAGCGACAACAGATAACCGCTTTACATCGGTTATCCTTGCGCATGACCATTTTTGCGCTACCGCGCTTTGTAATAAGAATAACGGAATATTGTAATAAGAATAACGGAATATTTTCAGAGAGTTTAATAATGCATTTTCTTAATGGTCCAATATAAAAACCCTACCCGATTCCTGACTCTGTTTTGACTCACACTTATCAAGGTGTGGGTTGCGGAAATATTTTTAATAAGCTAAACCATATCCATAAGGATAGAGGATACGCTCTAAATTAGGCGTTTTGATATCAACCGGCAATTTACCTGTCGGTGAATTCATTAAGCGCTTGTTGGGGGTGAGAAATAGCGTTCTTAGTCCACTACGGATGTTGGTTTCTAAGTTATTTCTATTTTTATCAGTTTCATCAAAACCCGTAATACCATAAATGGCAATATTGGCTTTCACGCCACGCAAATAAGCAATATCATAAGGATTATTGGTCGATATCACGACCACTGGAATAGCATTACGATTAGCAACATTGAGTATTCGCTGGGCATTAATGGGAGCGTTTTTAAGATTATAAGTGGCTAAAATAATGAGATCTGAATTTTGCATTTTTGTCGTTAATTGCTGCTCAGTTTTATCATCCGCCATCATGGTAACCACATCATCTTGGGTAGCCATATTAATATTTAACTCATTTGCAATAGAGAGTAAATGTTTTTTAATTAATTGATTACGTGCTTTTTCATCGGAAAAAATAACAATTTTATTATTATTTTTTAACTCAAACGGCAGTATGTTACTATTTTTTATTAATGTGATGGCATTGTCTGCCACCATATTCTCAATATCTTTATCTATTTTTGCTGCAACAACTTGTTGTGCTCGCTGAGCAGACTTATCTTGTGCGGAAATTCTATTTTTTAACTTACTAAATACAACCCGGTAAGCTGATTCGCTAATGCGACGGTTTAATTCAGGATCGCTTTGCGCTTCCGTTTTTAAATAGTGATAGAGCTGTTCCAGTTTAGTTACATCCTCAATAGCAGTAATTTTTAATGGCATTAAAATGATGTCATTGCCCGCCAATATGGCTTGTTTAACCACCCAGTTACTATCAAAGTTATTGGCAATAGCGCCCATATCCATGGCATCGGTGATAATTAAACCTTGATAGTTCAATTTATTGCGTAATATCCCGCTTAATATTGGTTTAGAAAGGGTTGCCGGCACACCAACTCGCTGATTATCTAGGGTAGTTAATTTATGGTTATCTAATGCCGGCATCACGATATGCGCTGTGATGATAGCATCGGTATTTCGCATGGTATGCATAAACGGGAGTAATTCAAATTTACGCCATTGTTGCTGACTAATATTAATCGTTGGCAAGGATAAATGGCTATCAGCAGTCACATTACCATGGCCTGGAAAATGTTTAATTGCTGTTAAAACAGCATAGCGATGAATTCCTTGAATATAACCGTTGGCCATTTCAGCCACCAACTGTGGCCGATCAGAATAAGAACGGACACCAATAATAGGATTATTTTGATTATTGTTGATATCGACCACGGGCGCAAAATTAAAATTAAATCCTAAATGCGTAAGTTCATAACCATGGATCATACCAACTAATTCACTCAGTTGTTTAGAACGCGTTGCACCTAATGCCATATTACCCGGCATTTCAGTCCCTACCCTCAATCGTGTGACATAACCACCTTCCTGGTCAACGCTAATAAATAGTGGTAAGTTGCTACGCGCCTGTTGCAACGCATTAATCAGGTTTACCGTTTGAGGCGAGTCAATTAAATTATCTCGAAATAAGATCACTGAACCTAAATGATAATGGTGAATAATGTTGGCGATTTCTGGATTGAGTTTGGTCATTGCCAAAGCATTTTTTTCCGCATCAATCCCCCAATGGCGAAAACCCAACATTAACATCTGTCCTAGCTTTTCTTCAAAACTCATGTTTTCAACTAGCTGTTTGGCTTCCTTCTCTGGTGATTGCCATAGGTCAGCTAATTGTTGATGGGTAATCCCTTTCGCAGAACAAAAAAAACTTAATAGACACAATGATAAAGCTATTTTATTCATTTTTATTCCTATATTACTGGTAAGTAAAAAAGTTTCACTACCTGACTGTTGTACTTAGAGCAAAATAAACTAATATCATCAAATTGATCTAACTTAGCATAATTTTAACAAAAAAACCCCACTTTCATCAGTGAGGTTGTTATTCACTAAAATCAGCAATCTATTGAGCAAACTCAGCGATAGGATTAATCAAATCTTCAGCAAATTGCAAACTTTGCATTGGGTCCAACAAATCCAGCATCTGACGATTGTTAGCAATTTGTAATCGATTTAAGCAGCAACGTTTGATGGTAGGCGTAAATAGAGGATAACGTTTAAATTGCTGAGTAAATTCTGGATGCGCCGATTGATAATCTAAAATACAATTCGCTACCGCCTGCCAGAACTTTTGTTGGGCATAACCAGTTTGTTCATCAAGAATTGCTGCTATATAGCGAAAGACACCATCAAACACGTCCGATAAAATAGTTAGTGTTTTCATCTGTTCTGGCATACTAACTTTTATCCGACTCGCTTTTGCTGGCAAATCCGCCTTTGGATCCATCACCAACACTTCCTCTGCCAAATCTTTCATAAAAATAGATTGTGGAATATGATTTTCTAGCACTAGAATAATATTTTCACCATGTGGCATAAACATTAAATCATAAGCATATAAACAGTGTAAGAGGGGTAATAAGTAACAGTCCAGATAGCGTTTGATCCATTCATCAGCGCAGATGCCTGATGCCGTAATTAGGGCAGGTAAGAAAGCGTTGCCCTGTTGATCATGGTGTAATAATGCCGCCATAGTCATCAATTTCTGCTTGCTGCCAATCAATGGTAAGGGATTTTCTCGCCATAGTGCCGCCATCATTTTTTTATAAGGGGTATCGCTCTGGATCGCTTGTTCATAGTAATGATTTCTAAAACCAATACTGGCAACTTCACGTAATAACCGAAAACCACAATGGCGTAAAACAGCATCTTGTTGCACCAGATCACATAGCCAATCATTAATCGCTGGTGTGGTTACCATGTAATAGGGAGACAAACCGCGCATAAATCCCATATTCAAGATAGATAACGCAGTTTTTACATAATAGCGCTGAGGTTGGCTGCGATTAAATAACGTCCGTATTGATTGTTGGGCCTGATAACAATCTTTGCCTAGGCCTAAATAGATCAGTTTTTGACTAGCAAGCTCATGGGCAAAGATAGACGGTAATTTATTTTGCCACTGCCATGGATGAAATGGCATCAATAGATACTCCTGCGGATCCAATCCAAGCAAAATCAATTGGTGGTTAAAGTCAATTATCTCCTGTTGACTCAACTCTTGCTCAATTAGCTGTTGATAGCTTAGCTGCTCAATACAGGCAAATTGGGCCATACTTTTATGGGCAGCTAACCATATTAAGTGGATACCTGCCGCTGATTCAGGACTGAAACATTGAAAATCCTGTGCATCAAAGCCAATCCGGCCATTGTTCGCGATAAAAACTGGGTGCCCTTCCATCATTTCAGCCTCAATTGTCTGAAAATCAG
This sequence comes from Bombus cullumanus, assembly GCA_014737535.1. Classification (NCBI taxonomy): domain Eukaryota; kingdom Metazoa; phylum Arthropoda; class Insecta; order Hymenoptera; family Apidae; genus Bombus; species Bombus cullumanus. The sequence continues at coordinate 168,304 of JACXIX010000129.1, read as the reverse complement.
CATTGACTAAACTATCTACGGCAATACCGCTACGATGATATTTAAATGCACAACTATGTAGTGTACTCATCAACTCTTCCAGATAAGTTGGCATAACACTATCACTGATCCCAAGCTGGTGTTTAAATTCAATAATGAAACGGATAAAGTCGAGTTCGGCCCAATTCTCTGTGTGCATTTTTTGCAGCGAGTCAGCATCAATCAACCAATGATCTAACGCTAATCGTCGCGCACGAAAATAATACTGTACGCCATATTCGTCATTATCCAAACGATAATAGTGATAACCATCTTGATCGATTTTTTCTGTTAATTGTTTTGGCGATAATAAACACTCATGAGCAAACTCAGAAATGGCTTTTCTCACCTGTAAACGATGTACTTTTTGCCAAACCTGCGGATATAAATGCCGTACAAAAGGATTATCGGGCGGAGAAAATTTGATTAATTGCGCTGATTGCAAAGCGATGTGATGCTGTTCTCTGGTACAGAATGCTAAGCCAGCTATCTTATTCACTAATTGCACGGTTTTTTCATAAATAAAACCCGCTTTTATATTTAACCGATGAATTTTTGTATTACGAATATCAGGCTCAACAACAATTCGCTTAACCGCAGGGTTGTTGAAAATAAAAGCGATAACGGTTTGAAAAACACCCCAAGTAAACTGGTTGATTTTTTCCTCTGGTGGCGCAACCAAAATATGCATTCCCATGTCACCTGGGTCGGCACTATAGTGTTGACTGATAACATCATCTTGTGCCCAATAACACTCGAGTAAAAACACTTTTTTCCCCTGGTAACTACCAGTAAATACCGAATTAGGCTGACGGATTAAGAGATCTTGATAAAATTTTTTCACTTGTTGCGAAGTATAATTTTGCATTCCCCAATAATGCGCATAATTGCGATTAACCCATTGGCTAATAATGCTAATATCTTCATTTAGATCCAGTGGCTGTACTGAAAATGTACCGACATCAGTGACTGTTTTTTTAAACGACGCCATAGCTGCAACAGACATTAATTGACTCCTTCTTGCGCTACGCCAAACTGCTGGAATGCAATACTATTCTCTATTGCATAGTGTTCTTTGCCAGTAATTTCTTTAATTAAATAAGAATTACGATAACAGGCCATGCCAAGATCTGGCGTAATAAATCCATGAGTATGAAGTTCGGCGTTTTGCACAAAAATGCGATTATGATAATCAATACTGTAATTACGTTGTACGTCATAGCGTCCGAACTTATCCCAACGGATCTGGTCACGAATACCATCAATACATTTAGGTATTTGATATTGATAACCCGTTGCTAATACAACAGCTTCGCTTGCCAGTGAAAATGCCGCTTGTTGCTCTTGTTGACATAAATCTAATACCAGCTGTTGTTTTTCATGATCATACTGTAGGTGTTTTAATTCACTGTTGGTATGTAATGCCACAGGCAGCTTGCCATTCAACCGTTTGCAATACATCAGATCAAAAATGTCATTGATAAGTGAACTATTAATTCCTTTGTAGAGGGATTTTTGGCTACGATTGAGTTCATCACGTACGGTGTCTGATAAGTTATGGAAATAATCGACATACTCCGGTGAAGTCATTTCTAACGTTAATTTGCTATATTCTAACGGGAAGAAACGTGGTGAGCGCGTTACCCAATTCAGTTGATAACCATGGATATCAATTTGACTGAGCAAATCATAAAAAATTTCTGCTGCACTCTGGCCACTACCGATGATAGTAATTGATTTCTTTTGCTGTAAACTGGCTTTATTAGCCAGATAGTTATCAGTTCGTACTATTTGCTCTTCAAATGGCTGGCAACATTTCGGTACATAAAGTGAAGGGCCAGTTCCTAATACGAGTTTTTTGCAGCAAAACTGATGGCACTGTCCCGTTACCGTATCACCACAATGTAAGGTGTAGCAATCCAGCGATGGATCATACTTAATATTTTCTAGGCGCAAATTAAAACGCAAATTGGATAATTGCTCTGCTGCCCATTGGCAATATTGGTTATATTCTTTGCGCAATAAAAAGAAATTTTCCCGAATATAAAATGAGTAAATGCGTCCTTTTTGTTTGATATAATTTAGAAAACTTAATGGATGACTGGGTGAGGCTAAAGTCACTAAATCGGCAATAAATGGTGTCTGCATCGAGGAGTTTTCCAACATCATTCCAGGATGCCAATCGAAAGCTGCATTCTGATCAATAAACAGACTATTGATCTCTTTTATTGGTTGAACCAGACAGGCCAATCCCAGATTAAAGGGGCCAATACCAATCGCGATAAAATCATAAATCCTGGTTGTCATAATAACTCCTAACAAAATTGCTCCGTTTAAAAACGGTAATAATTATTTATTTACCTAATGTCTTGTTAGTAAACGCTTACTATGTCAATAAGAAATTGCCATGCTGAATAATGTTATTCATTATTTCTACCAAATGTTGACGTTCCGTTAATGGATTAAGAAAGGTAAATTTCAAGTATTGTCGCCCGTTAATTTTGGTAGCGGCAATAATGCTTTCACCTTCTCGGAACAAGGCCTTACGAATGTTAGCGTTAAGATCATCAATTTTTTCTTGTGACAGAGATTGCGGCGGTATGAAACGAAAAACTAACGTACTGAGCACGGGTTGATGAACAACTTCAAAATGGGAATTTGCTACCATTAAGTGATAAGCAATTTGTGCTGTATCCAATACTTTATCAAATGCCCTACCCAATTGCTCCGCCCCCATCATTCTCAGGGTCAGCCACATTTTTAAGGCATCAAAACGGCGGGTTGTCTGAATACTTTTATTTACCAAATTGGGGATCTGTTCTTGTTCAGCACTTAACGGATTCAAATAATCGGCATGATAGGTTAAATGACAAAAGTGCTGCCGATCTTTAATAAAAAAGGCACCACAACTGACTGGCTGGAAAAATGCTTTGTGATAATCGATAGTAACCGAATCAGCCTGCTCTATTCCCTGAAGTAAATGAGAATGACGCGATGAGACTAATAATCCACAGCCATACGCCGCATCAACATGCATCCACAAACCATATTGCTTGGCTAGATTGGCAATAGCGGGGAGGGGATCAATACTACCAAAATCAGTCGTCCCCGCCGTAGCTACCACCGCAAACGGGATATTTCCTTCAGCCAGGCACTGTTGAATACTCGTTTCCAGTGCCTCAATCGACATACAGAATTTATCATCATGGGGCACTGAAATAATAGCTTGATAACCGAGCCCTAACATAGCTGCTGCTTTTTGGGTACTAAAGTGACTGACCGATGATGTTAATATGCGTAACTTGCGAAAATCTTCCGGTAAGCCATGGATCAAATTTTTATGTTGTCGATCGCGCTGATGACAAAACCAATCACGAGCCAGTAGCATTGCCATAAAATTGGATTGCGTTCCACCACTGGTAAAAATGCCATCTGCACCCTTACCTAAACCCAGCTTATCCACCGTCCAAGCAAGCACTTTTTGTTCAATTAAGGTTGCTCCTGCACTTTGATCCCAAGTATCCATCGATGAATTAATGGCACCAATCAACATTTCGGCGATCACTGCGGGTAAGACTAATGGGCAATTTAGATGAGCAACATATTTTGGATGATGAAAATAAACCGCATCTTTAATATAAAGCCGGTTTAATTCTGCTAAAACTGATGACCAAGAAGATAATGGATTATCTAGATTTACTTTAGAAAATAATTGAGATAACTCATAAGGTAATATTCCACTAAATGGAATTTGTGTTTGCTGCAATATTTTTTTTATCTTAATTATGACGTCATAAGCATTATCAAAATAACATTGTGCATTATCACGATTAAAGAAATATGAATAAAAATGGCTTTCTTTAAAATAGTCCTCCTTTATAAAAGAAGTTGTTGTTGATGGTAATTCAACACACGTTTTAACTTCAATAGGCATTGTATATCCTTACTCTTGTATAGTAATTATCTAAGATAATTGCTCAACATTATTTTAAATAGATTAAATGCCTTACATTAATCATTTAATAAAACTGTACAAAACAAACAAATAATTATTTTTTATTTTAAATAAGCAGTAAATTTAATAAATTAAATTGATGCCATCGTCTCAAGAGGGCAATCATGGCAATTACCTACGCCTGGTAATTTGTTTCGCTGACAGCAGCTACGCCGTTGTATAATATTATTTCTAATAATAACGGTATGATAAAGCGGGTTATCTTGGTTATTTAACATTTTTTTTTCAAAAAAAAGCATATTAATTAAACTATTATACTGATTAGCGTCTAGCTTTTCTTTAAAATTCATTAAATACCAATACATTATGTAGCCAATATTATTCCATAATAAACGGCCATTGATACCACGATAAAATTCTATTTTCTTACATACTGGAATAATATGCTGCTGCAATAGATCATGATAACGCTCTAATAAAGATAAAGGTTTTACCATCCATGCTAGCTGATAATAAACAATATTAGGCCTACCACTAGCATGAAATTCAACGCTAACACGATGATAACTTGTATTAATCGCCTGGGGATACTCTAATAGCATCAACATCATAGGCGGAATCACTAAACCAAAATACCATTGAGCCCATAAAGAATACAGCCCCTTCTGATTAGCATTCTGGCTACTATTACCATAATATTCATATTGATAACGAGCCATTAATGATAAAAACTGTTTTTCCTTTGACCATTGATAAAATTCCATACAGTTGGTAGATATATTTTCTTCATTCACTTTAAATGAAGAATTAAAATGGCTAAATTTACTATCAAATAACTTAGTAATATCTGCTATTTCAATTTTAGGTATAATAGCTATGGAACTATCATTATTTTTATTTCCCATGCCATATTCTCCAATTTTATATTGCCAATACAAAATGTAATAAAATATCTTGTCGATTATTTATTGGTTTTATATTTTGGAATAATTAGTGGTTTACCCGATTCAGGATCTGAAATAATGCGACAGGCTAAACCAAATACATTTTTAATATTCTGTTCGGTAATAATTTTTTCAGGTTTGCCTTCAGCATAGATCTGCCCCTCTTTCATCATAATTAGGCGTGAGGCATAACGTAAAGCCAGATTAATATCATGTAATACCAAAACTAACGTTTTCCCTTGCTGATGCAAACGTTGGCAAAGATCAAGCATTTCAATTTGATGGGCAATATCTAAATAGGTTGTTGGCTCATCTAATAAAATGATCGGAGTTTGCTGAACAAGTGTCATCGCAAACCAGACACGCTGACGTTGACCGCCTGATAATTCACTGACTAATTTTTGTGCCATAGGCCAAAGATCTACCGCCTTTAACGCATCATGCACCGCCCGTTCATCTTCAGTTGACCACTGTAAGAAAAAAGATTGATAAGGATAACGACCGCGTGAAACGAGTTCATAGATAGTCAATGGTTCTGTGATAACCGCGCCTTGCGCTAATAATGAGAGCTGCCGAGCAACCCATTTAGGTTTAGCGTGGAAAACATCCTTACCATCCAATCGAATTTCACCACACTGCGGTTGCATAATACGGCTAAGGGTTTTTAATAAAGTTGATTTACCGCAGCCGTTAGGTCCGATAATGACACTCAATTCATTATCATAAATAGCTATATTTATCTCTTTAATAATGCTTTTTTTGCCGTATCCAACAGAGACATCATGAGCTGTCAGCCGTGAAGCAACCGAGGGAGAATGAGTGGATGATACCATTAGCTTATTCTCCTAAATTCCATATACAATAAGTACATTAAATAAATCCCACCAATGGCTGACGTGACTAAACCTACGGTTAAACGCCCCGGCGTTGGCAATATTAACGTAATAAAATCAGCGCTCAGCATTAATAAAGCGCCCACTAGCATCGAACAAAATAGTGCGACACCTTTATGCAAAATGATCCGCCGGGCAATTTGTGGTGCCGCTAATGCGACAAAAGCAACCGGCCCAACAACCAATACCGACAGGGTGGCAAAAATAATCGCTACCAGTATGCTGATAATTTGTACCAAACGAACGGGAACACCGAGTGTAATCGCAATATCATTACCTAAACTGATATAGTTCAATTGTTTACCTAACCAAAACAGAATAGGTATAAAAACCAACATACCACTAATTAGCACCACATCTTGCCAACCGCGATTAGCCAAACTACCACTTAACAGTGAGCGAATTTGTTGTGCCTGCTCAATACGCGTATTAGAAATGGCAAAATCAACTAAAGCCATACATAAAGCCGCAACAGCGATCCCTGAAAGCACAATTTTTACCGTCTGTATTTCACCACTTACGGCACCATTAGCAAGATAAACCAAAAATACGGCAATAATAGCGCCGCTCAGTGCGCCGACAGAAACGGGCACAACATCTGGCCAGAGTAATAGTACCGCCATAATGCCAACAGCGGCGCCGGCATTAATCCCAATAATGTCTGGACTAGCTAATGCGTTACGGGTGGTGATCTGAAAAAGCGCACCGGAAAGCGCCAGCGTCATACCGGCACCGATGGCAACTAATGCTCTAGGTAAACGGATCTGTAATAGAATAAATTGCTGATAGCGGGTTTTCATCTCTAACCAAGGATTATCCATCCCTTCCCGACCAAAGGCTAAAGTGAGATACAAGAACAATACTAACAACAGAAGTAAGAATAAAATTCTACTAGACGTCTGCCGTGAAGGAGTAATAAATCGTATATTGGCTAAACCAAATGTTTTAGTGCTCACTTGTTTAGTTGAAAAATCGATCTGGATCATATTTTACTCTACCATTCTGCTATCAGTTGGTTTTTTAGCTACCCAATAAAGCAAAGGAGCACCAACTAGGGCAGTGATAATACCCACCATCACCTCTTCTGGTGCAATCACTAACCGTGCTATCACATCAGAGATTAACAACAAACATGAACCCGCAAACATGCTATAAGGCAATAGCCAGCGAAAATCACTGCCTATCCAGGCTCGCATTAAATGGGGCGCCGCCAAACCGATAAAAGCAATTGGCCCAGCCATTGCGGTGGCAACAGCGGCTAGCATGCTAACACTTAACAGCGATGATAGACGTGTACGCGCAACATTCCCCCCCAAAGAGTGCACAATACCATCACCAAAAACCATAATATTTAATGCCGCACTCAATGAAAATGTTAAGGTGATAGCCACTAATAAATAGGGGATTAGCCAACTAGCCTCAGTTAATGATGTTGAATTTAAAGCACCCATGATCCAAAAACGGTAATTATCCATCGCTTGTGGGTGGATTAAAATAATGCCCTGCACTAACGCTAGTAAACAAGCATTAATAGCTACACCTGTTAAGATTAGTCTTACCGGGTTAGTATTACGGCTACTACCACTCATAAAATAAAACAGTAAAGTTGATAAACTAGCGCCAATAAAAGCAGCCCAAAAATGAGAGACATTGGTTAATACAGGAACAAAAGAGCAAAAAACAACTGCGGCGGCGGCACCGGCATTAATGCCTAATAAACCGGGATCACCAAGCGGATTACGCAGCAATCCTTGCGCTACTGCGCCTGCTAACGCTAATGCTGCACCGGCCATTAACCCAATAAAGGTACGGGATTCTCGAGCGTTAATGACTAAATCATAATAATTAACCTGACTGTTAGAGCAATAATGTTGCCAAATTGCTGATAACGGCACGGGCTTTGAACCAAAACTTAGACTGACCAAAATACAAAGGCAGGTTAATAGCAACATTAATAGTAATCCCAACACGCGGGTAATTCGTCGCTTAGGGTTTATCATGCTTGGCTAGCTCCTGCTGTAGTAATGACATAAATTTTGGTAATCCCCAGCGTAAACTAAGAGGCGAGCCATACGACATCGACATGACCAACGCTTGATCCGTTAATGGCATATAGACTCCCTGACGAACTGCCCGTATCGATTGGAATAGCGGTTGAGATTCAGTTTCTTGTCGCTCTTTTTCGCTGTTATACCAGGTTAACAAAATATCAGCATCATTCAGTAAGTCGGCATTTTCCAGACCAATATTGACAGCAAAATTACCAAAGGAGGCGGTGACTGTTTTTGCCAATGGCAATAATGACAAACCAATATGAACCAAGGTATCCACTCGCGGATCATTTTTTACATAAATGGACAAACTATTGGCTGTTGTCCCAGCCTTAATATAGGCAAACTGATAGTTTTGTATATTAGGGATGCGATGGCCGGTTGCGACTAACATTGCATCAAGTTCAGCGCTCAATTTTTTTCCCTGCTGTTGTTTATCCAAGGCATTAGCAATTAATTTAATTTGCTGTTGTGATGTTGTCTGCCATGGTTTATCTGGATAGGCGACCACAGGCGCAAAATAAGATAAAGAATTAAAATCCGCTTGTGTGATGCCTGATTGGGTTGCCAGAATTAAATCAGGTTTTAATTTAATAATTTTTTCTATATCCAATTCTGGATACATTTCAATAATCACGGGTAATCGGGCGCCGCGCCGCTCAATTTCTTCCTTAAACCAGGGTAAATATCCTTGCGCATCGCCACCCCAATAATGTGATTCAATCGCTATAGGCACGATCCCGAGTGCTAATAAGATATCCTCGCTACCACTTCCCAATGCCACAATCCGTTGCGGCTGTTGGTTAATTTCTGCTTTTCCTAGCGCAGTAATAATCGTTTTGGGATAGCCGATAGTATCTGACGATAAATTTGTTACTACCGGCGGTTTATCACAAGCAGTTAATAAAATTATCAGCCACATTAATGGCACTGTGAGCCCCATTTTATAAGATGCTAATCGTTGTTGCAGCAGTACCATTATTGATAACCTTTAAATCGATTATTTAATTAAAACTGATAATTTAGGGTCGCTTCAATATTACGAGGAGCACCATAATAATATTGTTTGTAATCACCCAATTGCGTGTAATAAGTTTTATCAAACAGATTATTCAAATTAACCGTTAGCGAAAGCGCCGGTGTAAATTGATAACGTCCCATTAAATTAACAACAGCAAAGCTCGCTTGTTCAACCTTCACTTGCTTCTTAGCTGGCCCATCGAGCAGTTGCCAAGTACTACCTTGCCAATTAACACCGCCGCCAATCGTCAGATTGCTCATCGCACCCGGCAAAGTATAAGTGGTAAACAGTTTAAACAATCTATTTGGCGTTTCTCTATTGATACGTTTTCCATTCGTATCCGTGCCGCGGAACTGGGTATAACCGGCATAAATTTTCCAATCATCAGTGAGCTGACCGCTGACTTCAACTTCAAAACCTCGGGTTTTAACGCCATCAATAGCGTAATAAACCCTGGAGCCATCCGGACGTGGTGGAGCATTACTATCTAATTGGGTAAAGTTATTCTGCCGGATCTCAAATAGCGCTAATGAATAATCAACACTATTATCCATCGCAATACCCTTTATTCCTAACTCAAAATTTTCCCCACTAACCGGTTTTAGTAGCTTGCCATTGCGATCAACCCGACTTTCTGGATCAAAGATTTGGGTATAACTCCCATACACAGAGGTATCTGGCGTAATATCATAAATTAATCCACCATACGGCACAAACTGATCACTATAACTGCCATTTTTTGGCTGATTGAAATCATCACCACGAGTTTTCCAACTGGTTATACGCCCGCCAAGAATAAGGGTTACAGGATCCATTAATGAGAGTTGAGTCACCGCATAACCCGCCGTTTGTTCAATATAGCCTTTTGAACCATAGGTGCGAGACTTTGACCAAGTGGGTTGCGGATAATTCCAATGAGATTGGCTAAAATCGCCTAAGGATTTACAAGTTCCCTTCAGCATACACAACGCACTGTAATAATCGTTTTGAAAATGCTGTTTTTGATAATTAATACCAAAACTCGCATGATGGGTACGGCTGAATAATCCATAATCACCATTAAGTTGTAAATCAAAACTAGTTTGACGGCGACTACCATCAATCAAGGTCATACTCCCTGGATACATACCCTGATTATTGTTAGGATTGGGGTATCCGGTGGCCCATAATACTTTTTGATCGAGGGTATTATTATCGTAAGTAAACGTTCCTTTCATACTCCAATTATTAGTAAATTGATGTTGTAAGCTGGTAAACATGGAGAATGAACGAACCTTGGAAAATGCCCAATCCGGCGCATAACTGGTATGACGCTTATAATCGGTCTTGCGCCCATCGGAGAAGAAAATCGGTAAGCCACCAAACATCCCCTGTCGAGTATGATTAAATTGGTAATCGGCACCTATTGTTAACAAGGTATTGGCAGTTAAGTCCATCTCGACAATGCCATAAAATGGATATCGCTCATGTTGTTCGCGATCAATAAAGGCATTGCCCCGTTGATAAGCGGTAACAAATCGCCCTCTCATCGTACCTGCCGCATTTAGAGGCCCAGACAAATCAAGCCCAGTTCTCCACTTATCCCAGGAACCGACAGACATTATTACTTCACCACGGAAATCGCGAGTCGGTCGCTTACGGATCAAATTTATTACTGCTGAAGGCTGGCCTGGCCCGACCATCAAACCGGCCGCACCGCGAACAACTTCAATCCGATCGAATAAGATCGTATCCAATAAGTTATCACCATAATTAAAGCGCGTATCATAATAGGTCGCTACACCATCACGCAGAATATTTTTAATCCGCATTCCCCGCGAAGTAAAACTAAAACGATCGCTATCTGATTGACGCACGCTGATGCCAGCAATATTATCCACCGCGCTGGTAACATTTTTAAGATCCTGATCTAGCATTCGTTGCTTGGTAAGTACACTTACACTTTGTGGTGTTTCACGCGCTGAAAGATCTAATCCGGTAGCCGTTGACATCGATGAAGTATTATACATTCTGTTGTCTTCGGTAATACCTTTTGCTTCTGCCTTACCGGTTATAATAATAATATCGTCATTTTTAGCTGACTTTTCTGCAGCTAAAGCAGAATTGTTCCCTGATATAAATAGTGGAACCATCAAAGATAATATCTTCTTCAATGTCACCCTATAGCGATATAAATGTGGGTTAATCATTTTTCTCATCCCATCCCTAAAATTATTTATTGTTATAATTAGTTCGATATTGTTATTGTCTTGTTCATCTGCACCTTAACTGCATAGTTATCACGGAATGCATAGAGAGGATTGCGCAATTTTTCGGCGAATTTCAGATTTTTTTCTCGATCATCAAGATCGATCATCTGTTGATTATTCGCCATTTGTAACCGATTCAGACAAACACGCACAAAATCTGGCTTAAACAGATCAAACTTAGCGAATTTTTCTATTAGTTCTAAATGTTGTGATTGGTAGTTATAGATACACTGAGCCACTAATTGCCAAAAATGACTTTCCGCGAAAGAAAGATGTTTTTGCAGTAGAGGGACAAGATAACGGAAAAAACAGTCAAAAATATCCAGCAGAATATAGTTAATTTTCATCTCATCTTTGACCGTGACATGAAGAAACTCAATTTCTTTGGGTAATTGAATATCACTATTTAAGATAGCAATCTCTTCACCAATATCCTTCATTAACATTTTTACCGGTAGATTGTTTTCTAACACCAACATTAAGTTTTCACCATGTGGCATAAAGACCAAATCGTAGGCAAAAAAAGTATGTAGCAATGGTGACAGATAAACATCTAAATAACGTGAGATCCAATCTGCTACTGTAATGGCAGAATCTTCAATGAGTGCGGCAACAACAGCTTTACCTTGATTATCAAGATGTAATAATGAAGCCATGGTCATCAAACGCTGATCGCTGTTTAAAATGGTCATCGGGCTTTCTCGCCACAATGCTGATAACATTTTTTTATGCGGATTATTGTTCTTAATCGCTATTTCAAAATAAGGATTAAAATAACCTATTGCTGCATGTTCACGTAGGATAGTGAACCCTTTTTGCTGTAAAAATTTATCAGACTGGACTAGATGATTAAGCCATTCATTAACACTGGGTGTTGTTACCATGCTATGTGGATCTAACCCACGCATAAATCCCATATTCAGCACTGATAATGCCGTTTTGACATAATTTTTTTGCGGTTGACTAATATTAAAAAAGGTACGAATAGATTGTTGAGCCAGATAATCATGATGACCTTCGCCCAAATAAACAATATCTTGATTGGCAATATCAGCGGCAAAACTAATTGCAATCCGATGTTTCCATTGCCAGGGATGGAGTGGCATTAAATAATAATCCGCTAAATCTAAATCTAATGTCTGCATATATTGGGCAAATTGCGTGAGCAAATACTTCTCTAATTCTTGTTCCATTAATGCCGAATATGAGAGTGACGATAATGAGGAGAAAACGGTTTTATTACGATGGGCAGCAATCCAGACCAATTTGATTGGATTGGCGCTTTCTGGTGCATAATGTAAATAGTCATCAGCATCAAAACCGATCCTGCCATTATTTGCGATAAATACTGGGTGGCCTTCGGTCATCGCGGTTTCTACTATCTGATAATCAGCTCGTACCAGATCATGTGCCGTGAATCGATTATTTTGATACTTAAACGCATAACCATAAAGTGTGCTGGATATTTCATCAAGATAGATAGGTAGCATTGAGGCAGAAATATCCAATAATGGCAACAATTCAATAATAAGGGCGATGGCATCAATAACTTGTGGTTGACCATTCTTACTCCTACTTATCGAGCTAGGATTAATATCTAAATGATCAAGTTGATAGCTTTGCGCTTGAAAACGATAGTGTGATTGGCCAATCTCAATCGAATAACTATCGCCACAATTTAGTGGCTGAATTATTTTTTCGTGAAAAAGCTCACGTAATATTTTGGTGGCTAGGTGCTGGTTTGCATATAACCAATTCTTTTTAGTCAGATGTGAAGTTTGTGATTTTACTTTTGTACATAGTGAGTTCATTTAATAAAGCCCTTGTATTGCATATCCCTTTCAACATTCATCTATCAACATAAGCCATGATGCTAAAGCTTAATATTTTATTGATTTTTAAGGTAATAATTGAAACCTCTGAATATAGAAACTTGGATATAACCATCCAATTTTAGGTTTAAATTTTGCTCACTAAAATTTAATTATTTAGACTAATAGTTACAATAAATTATAATTAATTGACATTTGTTTACTTATGGAAATGATATAGAGAATCATTCTCATTATCAACTAGAAAAATATTAAGTTTTTTAATCATTACTCTTGCGAATGGAAAAAAACTAAATAATGGGTCAGGCAGGCAACCTATATATCAATGATATTTTAAATAATATCAATACTTGTTGCCTGACCAAAAGAGGGAAGATTTTATTAAATACGCATAATTTTTATCAAATAATTAACATATTTACTTACATACCCAAGAGTTGCTCAAAATTAATTTTTTCAAAACAGTCAACTCGTAAATCAGCACCGACTAAATTGTCTTGTGGCGATATACCAACAGAAAAAATATTCGCTCTATTTAATGCTTCAATGCCAGCTTGTGAATCTTCAAAACCAATCGCTTCACTAGGCGACACATCGATTAAATTGGCCGCAGTTAAAAAGATCTCTGGATCCGGCTTGCCTTTAGACAAAGAGTGAGGATCAACAATAACATCAAAATAATCTTTAATATTAAGTTGCTCGAGGATCATGGTGGCATTTTTAGATGCGGAGGCTATCGCACAAGGAATTTTGTTTTTTTTGGCTTGCTTAATAAAAGACAAAACTCCAGGCAAAATATTTTTTTCTGTCAGTTTACTGAGTAATTGCAGATAGTAATCATTTTTACGGTTCATCAGAATATTTTTTTCTGCCATACTGAAAGCATCAGCTTTATCACCATAACGTAAAATTTTTTCCAATGACTCAACTCTGCTTATTCCTTTCAAGCTTTCATTAAACTTCGCATCAAAATCAATATCTATCTGTTTAGCCAGATATTGCCAAGCTTTGAAATGATAAAAAGCAGTATCGACAATAACACCGTCAAGATCGAAGATCATTCCCTTCTTCATGCAACTACCTCATTTTTATAATCAAAGTTAGCAATTTTACCGGCAAAAATCTGATACGCCTGCTTACCCACCTTTATTTCAGTATCCTGATCACAAGTGATAGATAATTTTTCTTGCGTAATAAAAAATTGGTAATTAACGCCTAAGTGGCACAACTTAAACTGAAGATGCCGCCAATGAGTAGGTAATGAAGGATTGATATCCAATAACGGTTGACGAATATCTACCCCACCATATGTCATAATTGTCATATTGAGGGTAGCGGCCATTACGCCAGTATGAATACCTTCTGCTGTCGTTCCACCTTGAATATCCTGATAGTCAGAAAATAGAGCCTCATTATATAATTGCCATGATAAAGCTGACGATTTAATATTCTCAGCCAAAGAAGCATGGACAATACGAGATAGTGTCGAACCGTGGGAAGTTCGAGAAAAATAATAATTGAAATTTTTTTCTACATAATTATCAGAGGTAGGATAGTTCATTTTTTTTAATAAATTTTTTATAACATCTTGCCTAAGGTTATGAAATACCATAAGCAAGTCTGCTTGTTTAGCGACTTTGTAATTATCGGCTGATTTCCCTTCAGCGCGCAGTATTCTGTCTAACCGATAAATATTAACGTATTTATTGCGGTATTTTTGCCAATCAATTTCTTTAAGGGCAAAATAACCATCAAATTGACCTATGATATTTTGCTCATTAATTGACAACGCTAAGTTTTGTTTAATGGTTGTTAATTGCTGCCAGAAATCAGTATTGATATCAACTCGATTTAAAATATTATTTAAATCCGGTTTTGACAGAGACAAAGCTATTATGTCAATTTGATTAAATAACCATGCCACCATTAAATTAGTATAAGCATTATCCTGCAAACCGGCTTCTTTATTGCCTAGACTATATTCATGAAATTCATCTGGTCCCATCACCCCGGTAATATGATATCGATTAGTCGATGCATCCCAGACTGTTTTACTCAGCCAAAACTTGGCAATCTCAATTAATAATTCCAGCCCAAAGTCGATCATAAATGGCTTATCGCCAGTATTTAGCCAATATAACCAAACATTATAAGCAATGCTTAAAGAAATATGACACTGTAAGTGACTATGATCAGGATCCCATTTTCCTGTCAGCGGATTTATATGTAAGGTTTGCGTCTGCTCACTACCATCGTGACCTGATTGCCACGGAAACATAGCACCTTGATAACCGGCTTGTGAAGCCGCATGTTTTGCGGCAGGTAACCGCCGATAACGGTACATCAGTAATTGGCGAGCGGTTGTTGGAAAATGCATAATATAAAATGGCAGAATGAATATCTCATCCCAAAAAATATGCCCTCGGTAAGCTTCTCCATGTAAACCTCTGGCAGTAACAGAAACATCTAATTTATGTTTGCCATTCGTTAATGGGGAACAAGAGGCTAATAGATGATAAGTATGTAAACGCAGAAGTTTTTGCGTCATCATATCACCAGCAATGACAATATCACTTTCCCGCCACAGTGTTTGCCAAGCAAGCTGACTTTCTGCTAACTGAGCGGCAAAATTAGGCAATTGCCATGTATTTACCTGTTGCCAATCTTGTTTAAAAACAGTAGAAATCGCGATCGCTACATTTTTCTCTAACCGATAACAGTTGCCTTGCTCCGCAGAAAAAACCACTTGTTGAACAATACTATTTTCATTTATCCTATTTTCGACACTATCTGGCGCAAAGAAATCACCACTAATTTCTGTCGAAATACCAATACCTATTTTACTTTGATAGGTTTGCGCTAATAAATAGGTTTTGTGTTTATCAGCAATTAAATCTTTTATCTGATAATGATAAGAATTGAGCGAACGATAACGTTCAACACCATAATTAAACGTTCCACCATCTGTTTTGGTACAAATGGTTATTTGATCAGAAAAGTTTAACGGACAAAATTGATATTCAATACTGTAGTGCGTCATTCTTGCCATATTAGTAAATTTTCGACAATCTATTTTTAAGCGACGCCCTGCTTCATCTTCAATTTGTAATTCACTCGATAAAATCCCTGCTTGCAAGTCTAATCGACGATAAAGAGATATGATCTTAAAATCAGTAAGATTAACAAATTTACCTTGGCCAATACGTAGCGAGATATATTGTGCATTGGGTGCATTCACGAAATCTTCATTATGCACTTGGTGACCATTTATTACCGAAATAGCTTGATTATAAAGCCCAGCAAGATAAGTTGCCGGATAGGTATCATCACTGATTACCATTTCAGGTAACGTACCCCTTAATCCTAAATATCCATTTGCAACAGTCAATAAAGACTCAGTGGTATATTCCGCTTTGCCTGGATTATATCCGCAATAATCAATGCTCCAACCTATTGTTTGTTGTTTCTCTGTTAAAGCATTTTTTAATGTTTCTTCAGCATTATCAAGCAAAATATCTGCTCGAATGAAAGGAACATTAAATATTTCAGCAAAACATTTCTCCATATCAACAACATCTTTATTAGCAATTTCTATACAAAATGGCGAATAAAACGCTAACGCATCTCCTTTTAATATTCCACCCTGAATATGGGGAAAATCTAATTTAATTTGCTTAATTAACGCTAATAAATCTAATTTATTAATTTTCTGATAGGTAACCGGATAAGATTTATTATTCATTTGGGCTTGGTAAACCACTAATTCTTGTGGTTTAAAAACAACATGCAAATAATTCATATTCAAATTCACTATTAAAAATATATTAGTCAAATAATCCTTTAATCAGAAATAAGTATGCCTTTTCGTTGTTGATAACGGTAAATCAATATCGTCAATATAATTGGAACAACAATAGCAATGATTGTGGCAAATGAGTAAACTAGCCAATAAATCGGTTGGATAGAAAGAATACCCGGCAATCCGCCCACACCGATACCGTTGGAAAGTACGCCACAAGCACCGCAGATAAAACCGGCAAAAGCAGAACCTACCATAGCGCAGAGCAAGGGAAAACGATAATAAAGATTAACACTATAAAGCGCCGGCTCAGTAACTCCCAGATAAGCAGAGATAGCGGCTGGGATGGTGACTTCACGTTCATTTTCTTTACGACTGACAATAATAATGCCAACTACAGCGGAGGCTTGTGCGATATTGGAAAGCGCAATAATTGGCCAAATTGGTGTTGCACCCTGCGCTTGCATTATCTGCAGATCAATCGCCAACGTAGTATGATGCACGCCACTGATTACTAATAGAGGATAGGTGAAACCAAAAATAGCAGAGCCGATTGGCGCAAAACCACCGAACATGATAATTCTAACTACTTCTGCAATTTCGTTACCTATCATTCGTCCTATGGGACCGAGTATTCCATGGGCCACAAAAACAGAAATGCTCAACGTAATAATAGGAACAATCACAAATTTTAAATAACCTGGAACATAACGACGTATAAATATTTCAAACCAACCTAAAAATAAGCCAGCAAAAATAGCGGGAATAACTTGAGCCTGATAACCTACTTTTTGAATAGTAAATAGACCAAAATCCCAAACAGCAGGTAACTGATTACCTAAATTATAGGCATTCATTAACTGTGGTGAAACTAATGTAATTCCAAGAATAATACCTAATATTGGCGTTCCGCCTATTTTTTTTACTGCTGACCAGCAAATTGCAACCGGCAAAAAATGAAAAATTGCCTCACAGGGCAACCAGAGAAAATCATAAATTGGTTTTAGTGCAGGATAAAATGTCACTAATGGTTGATTATTTACTATTGGCATTTCACCTAAAACATTTCTCAAACCTAACAACAAGCCGCCACAAATAAGCGCAGGCAACAAAGGGAAAAAAATTTCAGCCAGATTAGTTATTAACCGAGTCCAAATTTTTGGCTTCTTTTTAATCGCTATCTTAGCCCCTTTTTCGTCGTCGTCACTGTTTGTTATATCAAATTGTTCTTGAATTGCTTTATAATATTTATCTACATTAGTACCAATAACAATTTGTAATTGCCCTGCTTGATTAAAACAACCTTTAACTTCCGGCAGTTTTTTTAAATCTTCTATATTGGCCTTTTCTGGTTCATGTAAAATAAAACGTAATCGAGTCAAACAGTGGGTAAAACTATTTACATTATTTCTACCACCAATCGTAGAAATAATCTTGTTAATATTAACGTAATTTATTGTGATGTTCTTTAACATAATTTCAATAATTTTTTATTTTTACATAATAAAATATAAAATATCTCATCAATAATCATATTTCATAGAGATCAATCACAAAATAGATATAAAACAAAATGAATATAATTTTTTGAAAAAATATTATTTATTTTGAATAATGTAATGATAATTTTATGATTTTAATAAGCATTAGTATGAGCATTTTCCTTTTTAAAATAAATATAACTTACTTATGTCAATTTACTTTAAAAATAATTTTTCATTATTCTAATTTTTAGAATAAAAAAACAGAAAAAAATTTTACGACACTCAATTATCAATAGAAATTTCCATCAAAAAAATTTATTAAATTAAAATAACATTCATATTAGTCATTATTATTAAATATAAAAATTGAAATTTTACTAAAGTTGTATTGATAGATGTTATTACTTGGTTTCAGTTATTTTAATAACATTTATCGTTAATCATTTTTTTTGTTCTAATTTAATATTTTTAATAAACTGTATATATATCTAATTAATATAAATTTTAATGTATTAAAAGTTGAAATATATTTACAGTTAAATGACAAGTGTTATTTGAAAGATTTTTATTTGTATCTCAATTATCGCAAAAATTACTTTTTCCCTTGTTGCAAATATTTTTATTCGATACTTATCACAAAATATATTAATAATCATTATAAAATAATAAAATATTTATATTATAAATGATAAATATTTTTTTATTCAAAAAAATAAAAGATAGGGAATTAATATGCCTTATAAAAAAAGTTATGTTTATTTCATTTGATGCCATAGCTGTTTCAGGTATTAAAGTTGAAGCAGCAAAATTAGCATTTTATTTAAATAATAGAGGGTTTGAATCCTTTATTGATTTAGGCTATGACATAAAAATTGATAAAGGAAATTTCGCCAAACCCTATTCTTGTTATGAAAAATCAATTTTTGATAAACATTTTAACTTAGTAAGAATTAATGATATACATTTGTTAAAAAATTACACCACTGAATTTATCGATAAAATAAATAATACTTTAATTAAAGGTACGACAAAAGCTAATTTAAAAGAAAAAAATAGACTACTAGAACAAGTAGATATTGTTGCCGATCAGTTATCTGAATTAATTTTTAATATATGGAATAAACTAGAGATTACTCATTTAGTCATTGAAAATGGAACATTACCTGAAAATATTATTTATACTAAAGCACTATATAAGAGTATAGAAAAATATGGTACACAAAAAAATCTAGCCTGTTTTGTATTATGGCGAGATCATGATCTGATGTGGAACAGCGAAACTTTATCAAAAAAATATGGCCAAGAGCCTTGGTATTATGCGATCAAGCCTATTAAATCAAAATATATAAAATATGTTACGTTAAACAATTCATTAGCTAAAAAACTAAAAGATTGGAGTAAACAAGATATCAATATTGATATTATGCGTAACACTTATTTATTTAATAATAATCATGATAGAATAAATATAAGAGATAGATTTAATATATCAAAAGATGATTTTTTAATCGCTAGAACCACTAGAATTATTCCTGAAAAAAAACTAGAACGAGATATTTATCTAATAAAAAAACTTAACGAATTATATATAAAAAATAATAAATCAAATTATATATATTTAATTATTGCTGGTGATGAAAAAGAAAATAGTGATTATTCACATTATCTAAGGAAATATATAAAAAAATTGGAACTAGATAGTTTTATAAAATTTTCTGGGCCACTACAACATGATTTTATCGAAAATGAAAACAATAAACCAACTATTCAAGACCTCTATTATTCTAGCGATATGGTTTAATTCTTAACATCCTATGATTATGATAGTTATGGTAATCCCATAGGTGAAGCAATTAGTCATAATCGTTGTTATATATCTACAAGTTACGAATATTACCATGAAGTTTATGGTCAACATGGTTTTAAAACTGAATTAATGAATATTTCGCCAAAAGAAGATGGTCTACCGGACGATGATTTTATCCAGCGAGTTTATAATTTAATCAATGATAAAAATAAGACAGCAGCTTTAGTGAAACATAATTTTAATATAGGAAAAAATTTATTATCTAATCAGATAATAAATAAAATATTTAATATCTAGTATTAAAAATGAGTATTTTAACCTTTAATATGGATAATTTATGCGTAAAGAAACCTTCATATCTATTGTATTCCCTTTTTATAATGAAAGTGAACGATTAGAAAGTGTCATAGAATCAATTTATAATCAAAAATTTAAATATAAACTTTTTGATCTTAGTAATGCTGAGTTAATTTTCGTTGATAATAATTCAACCGATGATTCTGTTAACAAAATTATTGCTTGTCAAAACAGATATAACAATCTAGATATTCATATTATTAATGAAAAAATTCAAGGCGTTTCTTCAGCAAGAAAAAAAGGGATGGATTATGCCTCCCTAAGAGCTGAAAAACGGCGGGCTCAATTTAACAACTGGCCAAAACATTATATTGTTTCAGCTGATGCTGATTGTACTGTAGATCAATATTGGCTTGACGAACTTATTTATACAATGATCACCGAAGATGGTGATTTAGGTACCTGTAATTATTTTTATGAAAAAAATGATTTTATCGAGCGACCTAATTTATATAAAGAAATAAATAAGACATTACGCTGTCGTGATTTTTCATTCTCCTTGTTTGGTGGCTTTCCTGATGGAAAAGGATTTGCTGTTGAAAAAAATATTTATGATCTTGTTGGTGGCATTGAAATATTTTACCAATTACAAGATGGTAAATTTGTCGAACATTTATCTGACGATTGGGATTTTGGTATCAAAGTTATTGCTTATGGTGGAAAACCAGTATATTCACCAAAATCATATGTAAAAATTAATAGTCGAAGAGTAGACACCTTATTATATGATGTTATCCATGGCATCGCCTATGGTGAAAATGGCGTTATTACAATGAAGGATGTAAGGCCATTAGACAATCAATTAAATCATTATCAAGATTTAAGTCTTAATGATGCTGAACAAGCCTGGTTTTATTCAATCAAAGATTATATCCCGAAAAACATTATATTACCGGCGTTATTAAATCCTAATATTTTGATTAATAACCAAGAAGTTATTAAATTTTTCACACCTGACATTGCCAAGGATCTCTATAATAGTATTAAAGAAATCAAAAATGAAACCAGTATTACTGATTTCAAACCCATACATTCTTACAAAACCCCCGCCTTCCGACTCTATTTTGAATTTAAAGAAGAGATATTTAACTCACTTCGCCGTTATGTAGGTGAAGACATAGGTTTTCCTCCTCCGCTTCCTGACTGTTTTAACGCTATAGATAACAAAGATTTTAATAGATTTGTTTATTATTTTTGTGAGGATAGAGAATCAGGAGAGGCTCACAATTATTTTGCTAATGGTGGAGTGTTCTAATGCGAGATACTTATATTGCCTCTCTTAATGATATTGATGAAAAATATCCTAGACCAAATATATGCAATATTTTAAGTAAAAAAGAAAATACAGATTTACTTGAGTATGTCATTAAAGATCCTTTTGGTTGTCATATTTTCCCCGGCGATATTGACAATTATCCCTTAACCTCATTTTTTGATGATATGAATAAGGAGATAAAAAAGGCTGAAAATATTCATCTCTGGGTCTATATTCCAACTTGTCGTTATCGATGCCACTTTTGTCAGTTTCCTACCGTTATAGTGAACCCTAAATCAGCAAAAGCTGACAGTTTATTTAAAGAAATCGTTGATCTTAATATTAAAGAGGCCACGCTTTGGTTAAAACAAGTACCAAATCTTGCTAATGTGAGTATTGGTGAATTTAATATATTTGGCGGTACACCTTCTCTTCTACCTGATAGCGAATTAAAAAGACTAATAAATTTTTATAAAGATAATTTTAACTTCTCATCCACAACTATGCGATTTGAAGGAGAGCCAGGTAGTCTTAATAAAGAATATTTATCGTTACTGAAAGAACTTGGTTTTTCTAAATTATCCTTTGGTACCCAATCATTTCAGGATCATTTAATTAAAGCCTGTGGCAGGAAACATACTGCTGAAGAATGTTTTAAAACCATTGCAGATGCTAATACATTAGGTTTTGAATTAATTAGTGTCGATCTCATTTATGGTTTATTTGGTCAAACTGTGGATGATGTAAAAAACGACATGGAAATAATAAAAAGACTCAATATTTCTCATGTTGTTTGTACTAAATTACATATGAAAGAATTTATGCAAACCAGAACTGGCGTATCAGGAGAGAGAGATAGTTTATGGCAGAAAAAAATAATTTCTGACGCAGATAAATCGCTACCCAGTTTAGGGAAACAGTATCAAATGCGCGATTTAATAGATAAATATCTAGACAGGGAATATAACGAGCACCCGACAATGTATTTTTATAAGAAAAATACTTATCCTGAAAAATGGAAAAGCCTTATTACTGATCTTAATAAACAATACCCTGAGATAGCGATCGGATTAGGTGGAAGCTCAAAATCTATCTCCTCTGAAATGATAAATATAACAAACTATAAACAATACAAAGAATCTATCACTAAAAGCCAACTACCTTGTCACTCCATTAGAGGTTTTTCAAACAATCAAAAAAGAATAAATGCTTTTAAAATGGCATTATCTAGCTTGATCCCAGTAGATGATAATGTTTATAAAACAAAATTTGCTGGGGAAAGTTTTTTTACCAACAAAACTATTAATAATGCACTAACAAAATTACAGCTGAGAAAACTTATTTTTATTGATAATAATAAGGTTTTTTTAACTAAAGAAGCGGCAATATTAGTTGAATCCATTATTAACACCCAATTTAGTTAAGATTGATTAATTAAAAAAATCAACCCTATTTATTGGATGCCGTATTTCAGGTATGGCTTACAGAGGTGATAACGTTATTATCACGTCAGATGTATAAGCCGTTATTAATAAGTAGAAGCCCATACTTTACGATGGTCACACTATATCATAGCCAATAAGCATCATACCGGATGCCTAATGACATAATGTTTAGCAAGAAGCTATAGCCGGACATCTACGGCAAAAATGTAAGGGAATCATTGATGGAAAAAAAATATAACTTACCCTTACCCGTTTTCAGTCTGTATTACATTGCAATTGACACCGAAGCAGGTGTTACACCAGAGCAATTTGAAACATTCGTTCGCCAAAAAGGTGTCTATCTTCCATGCTATCCTGGTTGGCGCTGGACGCTATTGCGTGGTCTGCGCGGTGAGCGAGTTGGACAATATCTGATGCTGTTTGAAATAGACAGCGTTGAACATCGTAATCGCTATCAATTATGTGACGGCAATAAAACAGAATTAGCCAATCAATTCTGGCAGGCACAACCACAAAAAATACATAAAATCCTTGCTGAATGGCAACGTTATGCTACTTTTAGTGAAATTCCCACTATTTACACGGATTATCAACTACTAGCGGAAAATAAAAAAAGCACTGTCTGTCATGGCCCACGCTATTTGGAACGACCTAACCAAGAGTCTATCGCCAGAATAATTGGCATCCACAACCTAGCACTCAAGCCTGGAATTATGGCAAAAACTTTTGAAAACTTTATTGCTGAAAACCATCATCGAATAGAAGATTATCCAGGATGGAAATTTCGCTTGTTAAAAGGTGAGTGCGGAAATCGTCTAGATCAATATGTGGTAATGATGGAGATTGAAAGTTATGCAGCACTTAATCTATTTTATCCCAAACCAGACATAGCCACTGATGAAGCTTTTCATTTTGCGCGCGCACATCAGGACACTAAACTTATGTATAAAGAGTGGAAACAATTTGCCTCCTTCTCTGGCTCTCCTCAAATTTATACTGATTATTTGTCAGTAGCAGAAAGTTTAGCTTAAAGTAACAAACCAGAAGTTCGACTTGCAGTGATCAAGCTTCATAATCAGACCATCCCTGCTTATCACTGCTTTGCGATATCATTATCGATGATGAATAAGAATATTTTTAACAGTACTAAATAATAAATTTATTAACATCTTAAAGCATAAAAATTATACAAATTGTTAATTGCTTATCGTATGAAAGTTTAGTGTTTTTTATAAGCTATTTAAAAAATATATTTTCGTTAACTAAAGTTTTTTCAAACATCGATAATATGATGTTGCGAAGAAAAACAATAATTTTCTAACTTACCATACTTAATAAAATATTATATAAATATTGAATTATTTTAAATTTATTTTTATATTCAATTATTAAAAAAAATTTATCTTATAATTTATTAAAATTACTCTACAAAATTAATCATGAATTAAAATTACTAATAAATAGTTATTAAATAAAAAAATTAACTCATTATTTCATTTAAATTAATATATATAAATCATTGGAATAATGTAAGATAATATAATCATTTATTAAAATGATAATTAAATAAAAACTGACAACAATTAAAAACCAATAAATGTCGCTCAAGGAAACAATAAATATCATGTAATAAATAAAAACCAGAAGATAAATTTCAAATAGAAACTTGATACAGAAAAACTGCTATATTATATATTTTTTGTTTAATATTAGATTCCCTGGTGTTTATTACATCATATTAATCACATATTAAATCTATAAGCCATTGTAAAGATTCTTTTTTTTCAGCCTTATAATATAATTTTCCTCGAACTTCTATATTGAAAGGTGCAGGAGGAATAGCAAAATTCACCTTATGTTGCTTACCTAATGATATATTTTTATTGGATTTAGGAATAAACGAAATACCTTTCCCATCCCCTAATATCTGAAAAACATCATCAATACTTGGAACTGAAATTATATTTTTCTTATGCTTATCCATTAATAAATTTTTTATTCTCTCAAAACCTTTCGATAACAACATACTTTCTGTTTGTATAATATTATTATTAAGCAGTAATTCCATTTTATCTTTATAGTTATTTATAATATTTTCAGCTGCACCTAACTCTAACTTAGAAGATAGTGCTAAGCTTTCAATATTAGCAGGTAAATTCTCCTCTTCTCTTGAACCAATAAAAATATCAGCCTGAATACGACATATAATATCTGATATTAAATGATTAGAATACTTCTTAATATCAACAAGAATTCCCGATTCAATTGAGTCTATTTTTGATATTACTGATGCCAGATCAGGAAAATATGCATCATCTGTCGCTATATTAATAACAGACTCTTTTTTACTAGAAAAACCTAACATTAATTTTTTTGTTGTAGCACTTACATCCTGATAATGTGGAAATAATTCTTGATATAATTTTTCCCCATTAGAAGTTAATCTTGCTCCTCTTCCTGAGTGTCGAAAAAGTTGAACACCTAACTGCCCCTCTATTTCCTTCATTCCCTTACTAAGGGCAGAAGGAGATATACATAACTCATCTGCCGCTTCTTTAAAAGTTCCTTTTTGGGCAATAGTTATAAATTGCTCAACTCTTTTTGAGAAAAACATATTATCTCCTATATGAAAATCTGATAAAAATAAATTTTTTACGAAAAACATATTATCTTCTCTATAAAAAATTAGATAGAAGCAAAATTTTATTAAAAAAACAACTCAAAACCTATAAATAACCAGTTCAATAATTTTTATATTTTTAGAATTCTCAATGTAATAATATATAGTGTAAGCTTTTATTTCATCCTAATATAGCTACATATAACTTCTCCCTATCAATTGTTATTACTTCTTATAACTTATAAATAATAAAATGTCACATACCTTTTTTTCATTTATTGTTTACTTATCATCAATTTGTAATCATTTATAAGAATAATAATGAAATTTTTAAAATTTAAAAATTTATCATATTTAACCACTTATAATAAACTGTATAAAAATACATATATTTTTCATTTTTAAAAATTAAAAATTGTGATATTGTAAAATTAATAATTCTTAGTGCATTTAAATAAAAAAATAAATAACTAGAATATATACATTACAATTAAAAAATTGTAATGTATATTTTATTTTACTATGGTACATCACAATATTTTAAATTTATTGAATTTTGTAACAAAAGATCATGTAATGTTTTTTTGTTATAACATTACCTTCTTTGGTTTATTGATTAAAACCAAATACTAGGTATTACATTAATCTTTATATTATAGAGTTAATTAAAGATAAAAAATTTATTGTTAATAAAGAATATAATTAATTTCATATGAAAAATGAAAAATTACTCATCCGAATTATATTTCTAGAGATACTCATCATATTGTAACATTAATTTTTTTATTCTTTATTTTCGATTAAAGCCATTTTTCTTCTTATGACTACCTATTTTTTTATAAAAAGCTAAAACTTTTTAGTTTTATCTTACTTATCCTAAATCCAGCAATACCTCAACATAATCAGATTGACCTTAATAGTTAAGAATATTAACACTAAAATAAAATAACAAAGAACGACCGAATACCTTGTAAACCTATTTTGATTAATTCTCGCAAAACTAACTTTTTTCTACTTAAATTTCAGCTAAGTTTCAAAAAAAATCTTATCCATATAATAAAAGCAATAATATAACAATTTCTTAGTCTACTCCCAAAGAACGTAAGTAAAATGAATACAAAAATTGTCAATTATTATAAATAACTTTTCTAAATCAATACATTAAAATTACACAATCATGCATACCAAATATGTGGTTTATAACTGTCCTGTAAAATTTAGTTGATATCGCTATGTGACAATAGATCTATGAAGAAGCACAATTATATCAAATCTCCAATCATTCAAATGTGACCCTACACTAAAATTAATAACATTTAACTACCAAAAGAATGAAAATTGCATTTTTAGGCTGTTACAACCTTATTTTTAACCTAATTATAATTAGTAGAGGACTTTATGAGTATCGATTAATCAGAAAGCATACTTCAGTAACTATGATAAAAATTACAATTTATTAATAATAATATAGTCTTTCAACTATTAATATGAATTAAAATAAGATAATGTTTCTACAATTTGCGTTGCAATTAGCTATTAAGTAATAACAATAATCCTATACTAAGAACTCATCATAAGGAAAATGGATATGCATCTCTTTCCTCATTTATTTAAGCCATTAGACTTAGGTTATACGCAATTAAAAAACAGAGTAATTATGGGCTCTATGCACACTGGACTAGAAGAGCATCCTCAAGCTAGTGTTAGGCTAGCCACGTTCTATGCAGAAAGGGCAAAAAATAATATTGGATTAATTATTACTGGCGGCATCGCCCCTAATCACCCTGGCAGCCTTACCAAAGATGGTGCAACCCTAATTAGTAAGAAACAAATTATTCACCATCAAAAGATTACTAATGCGGTGCATCAAGCAGGAGGGAAAATCGCCTTGCAAATCCTTCATGCTGGCCGTTATAGCTACCATCCTGATCTAGTTGCACCTAGTGCATTACAAGCGAGTATTAATCCCTTTTTGCCTAAACCACTCAGTCATACTGCAATTTTACAAACAATTGAAGACTATGCCCATTGCGCTGAACTTGCTTCGCTGGCAGGCTATGATGGTATAGAAATTATGGGTTCAGAAGGTTATTTAATTAACCAATTTATTACTCAATATACAAATCATCGTGAAGATTTGTGGGGCGGTAGTTATCAAAATCGGATCCGATTTCCGATTGAAGTTATTAAAGCTGTTCGACAACGAGTAGGCCATAATTTTATTATTATTTACCGATTATCTATGCTTGATTTAATTGAAAAAGGATCCGACTGGAGTGAAATAGAACACTTAGCAAAAGCAATCGAAATGGCTGGAGCATCGATGATCAGTACCGGTATTGGCTGGCATGAATCGAGGATCCCGACTATTGCAATGATGGTACCAAGAGCAGGCTTTACTTGGGTCACTAAAAAATTGATGGGAAAA
This sequence comes from Bombus cullumanus, assembly GCA_014737535.1. Classification (NCBI taxonomy): domain Eukaryota; kingdom Metazoa; phylum Arthropoda; class Insecta; order Hymenoptera; family Apidae; genus Bombus; species Bombus cullumanus. The sequence continues at coordinate 140,146 of JACXIX010000129.1, read as the reverse complement.
ATATCAATTCCTTTAATCTGCGCTAATCGCATCAATTCGCCTGAACTAGCCGAGCAGATTTTATCTGATGGCTGTGCTGATTTAGTCTCTATGGCGCGGCCTTTTCTTGCTGATTCAGAATTTATGACTAAAGCGGCGGAAAATCGTGCGGATGAAATTAATACCTGTATCGCTTGTAATCAAGCCTGTTTAGATCAGATATTTGTTGGTAAGCAAGCATCATGTTTAGTTAATCCGCGCGCTTGTCATGAATTAGACTTTCCATTTCGACCAGCATTAAAACCAAAAAATATTGCGGTTATTGGCGCCGGTCCAGCGGGATTATCATTTGCTATAACCGCAGCAGAGCGTGGCCACCATATTACCCTATTTGAGCAAGAAAGTCAGATCGGTGGTCAACTAAATCTTGCTAAACAAATCCCTGGTAAAATAGAATTCCAAGAAACAATTCGTTACTTTCAACGCCAACTGACACTAAAAAATGTTACTATTCATTTAACTAACAAAGCCTCAGCCGAACAACTGGTAAACTTTGATGAAATCATCATTGCTACCGGCGTACTACCTAAAAAAATCCACATAGAAGGCATTGATCACGACAGTGTCGTGAATTATTACGATGTACTAAAACACCATATTACCATCGGTTCGCAAGTAGCAATTATTGGCGCTGGCGGGATCGGCTTTGATATCGCACAATATCTTTGTCAAGAAATAGATAAAAGTAGCCAAGACATTGATGCATTTACTCATCAATGGAACATTGATACAACGATCACACAACCAGGCGGTATTTATCCTAAAGGAGAACATCAACTTGCTTCTCCTCGTAAAATTTATCTGCTACAACGAAAATCAAAGCGTGTTGGTGAACAACTTGGCAAAACAACCGGCTGGATCCATCGCTTAAACTTACTACGTTATGGCGTTACTATGATGAATGGTGTTAGCTACCAGAAAATTGATGATCAGGGATTGCATATTTACCATAACAAGCAAAAAAAGTGTTTGCCTGTTGATAACATCATCATCTGTGCTGGCCAAGAATCCCTTCGCACTTTAGCCGACGCACTATACAAATTAGGCAAAAAACCCCATATTATCGGTGGTGCTGATATTGCCGTAGAACTTGATGCACGGCGTGCTATTGATCAAGGAATGCGCCTTGCATATGCAATATAAAGAAAAACACTAATAATCGCCGATAATTAGTCTTTGCTTTATGCTTTACTAAGCTTGCATGTATGATATAAGACAGTAACCAACATGTTTTTTTCTATAATCATGGCAAATTGTTTTTATGGTTATAAAATGTTGTATCTACGTTAGTTAGGATAAAAAAAGATACCACCATATACAAAAACAGATTTATTAGATAAACAACTAACTAACCCTTTTATTAATAAATTAACTAGCAGAACAAATTTAGCTAATAGAGAAATAACAATATCCCTTTTTACCATTTTTAATTAATATTAAGGGATACAGTATTATAATATTTAAAACTATTATTTAATTATTAAATATGTTTTTTATATTTATTAAAGATATAATTAATGAACATTGTCAATGTTAAAATAGCCGCAACAATAGTCAGTGAAACAGCGGTAGGAATGTGAAATACATCCATTAATAACATTTTTATGCCAATAAAAATTAAGATAATAGACAGTCCGTACTTTAGCATAGAGAATTTTTCAGCAATACCTGATAAAACAAAATACATCGCCCGCAAGCCTAAAATCGCAAATAGATTTGAAGTCAATACAATAAAAGGATCCGTTGTTACTGCAAAAATAGCCGGGATGCTATCCACCGCAAAAATAATGTCACTAATCTCAACTAAAATTAATACCATAATCAACGGTGTCGCCAATAAAATGCCTTGTTGACGAATAAAAAAACGCTCATCATGTAAAGTATTTGTCATGCGTATATGAGAACCGAGCCATTTCACTAATGGTTTTTTATCAATCGATTGATCATTTTCTTTAACAAAGAACATCTTAATACCAGTGAAGAGTAGAAAAATGCCAAAGAGATACAAAATCCAGTGGAACTGTGAGACTAGCCAACTACCTGTAAAGATCATGATAGTACGCAATACTATCGCTCCCAATACACCATAGATAAGGACTCGGCGCTGTAAATTCACCGGAATTGAAAAATAATTAAATAACATTAACCAAACAAATACATTATCAACAGCTAATGCTTTTTCTAGTAAATAACCGGTTAAAAAAGCCATTGTTTGGCGGTTAGCAATCATTAGGCTAGTTGTTTGTTTAAAATAAAACCATAAACCTAAGGCAAACAACAATGCCAAACTAATCCAAATTAAACTCCATATAATCGCCTGTCTTACTGTTATTTCCCTTCCCTTATGCTTACCCTGTAAAGAAATATCAATAAGTAACATAACCGCAATAACAATAGTAAAGATTGCCCATAATACGGGAGTACCAACAGTATGCATATTAGCTCCTAGAAACGAAAAACGGCCGAACCCCACAGAAGGCTCAGCCGTTATAATCCATTTTAGTCTTCATAGGTTTCTATTCCACTAATTTAAATTATAAGTAAACCTTGCCTACTGGCAAGGTCTCACTTACAACACAAAAGCGACTTAGAAATTCACCTGTGATGCCCGGTTACCGGGTGCATAACACCGTAATGACGATAAACCGGCTGAAGAAGTTACTCCCCTTTGCTAGCTAATAAAATAAAAGATCTGCTACCAAAACACAAGATGTTGGTAAATGTATTTCATGAATTGTAAAAAAATAAAATATTAAATAGAAAGTCAATTTCACCGAAAATTTACTATTTAGTTATTTATGATTTTGTTAGAGTATCACATTAGTCTAATATATTATGCTTATACCTGAATTTAATATTTAAAGCTCATATACAAGCTTTTTAACTAGGATTGCATTATCTCTAATAAGGGATAATAGATAATAACTGCCAATTAGGTTTAAAGATAACGGTATTTAGGAAACACTTGATGGAATTAGTTAAAGAACTTTTTTTTGCACTCTGGCATCAAGATTACAATATGCTAATGAATCCTTCATTAGTATGGGCTATCTACATTATATTGTTTGCAATATTATTTTTGGAAAATGGAATATTACCTGCCGCTTTTTTACCTGGTGACAGTTTGCTTATCCTAGTCGGTGTCCTAATAGCCAAAGACACGATTAATTATCCATTGACAATCATTATCTTAACCGCAGGTGCCAGTTTGGGTTGCTGGATAGGATATCTCCAAGGTAAATGGCTAGGAAACAATAAAATCGTGCAAAGCTGGCTCTCTCATCTACCTGAACATTATCACCAACGTGCTTATAGCCTTTTCCATCGCCATGGCTTGGCAGCGCTGCTTATTGGCCGCTTTCTTGCTTTTATCAGGACAATTCTACCTACCATTGCCGGCCTATCCGGTTTACCTAATGGACGCTTTCAGTTTTTTAATTGGCTTAGTGGGTTAATTTGGGTATTGATTTTAACCACTATTGGTTATGTATTCGGTAAAAGTCCACTCTTTCAATACTATGAACGCCAAATCATGAGTATTTTGATGCTGATCCCGGTTGTCTTGCTTTTTATTGGTCTAATAGGCAGTATAGCCGTAGTACTAAAGAAAAAATTTAATCGCCGTAATCCTTAAATCCAACTTAATTTATGCTGTTGCCTACTTTCCTGGTAACAGCATTCCTTTCAATCAAACTTTCTATCAAATTTTTATACCAATATAGTTATTTTTATATTTCAATATAACAAATTTTAAATTACCTTTAATGAGATATAGATTGATTTTATTGGATCTTTTACTATTCTCAAAGAACAAGAGTAGTAAAAATTAACGATCTTTATTGAAAAGAGGTTAACGTTATGAAAAATACCGAAAACCTACGTACAGAATTAAAATCATTAGCTGATTCTTTGGAAGAAGTTTTGAACAATACAGAAAATAAGTCCAAAGCAGAAATTGATAAAATTCGCCGTAAAGCAGAAAAAGCGTTAAACGATTCTCGCCAAAAACTGAGTGATGTCAGCAGCAAAATTATTGATCAAACCAAGGAGGTTGCTGGCCGGGCTGATGATTATGTACATGAAAAACCATGGACCGGTGTTGGTGTAGGTGCCGCTGTCGGGCTGGTATTAGGCATTTTACTGGCTAGACGTTAACATGCGAGAAAATCAACATCCAAATGGACCGGCTAAAGGCTTGCTAACTACCTTACAACGGATAGGTTCTATTCTTGTTAATATGGTTGAGACGCGACTGCAACTCATTGCAGTCGAGCTCGAACAAGAAAAGCAAACCTTTGTCCAACTGATTTTATTAGCCGGTACCACATTACTATTGATCGCATTCGGCCTGATGAGTTTGCTGGTATTAATTTTTCTTATGGTTGATCCCGCCTATCGTATACAAGTGGTTGCTATTACAACAGCTGTTTTACTTATCCTGGCATTATTAGGTACTTGCTGGACATTAAAAATAGCCCATCGCACGTCTCTATTAGCGGCAACCCGTGAACAATTAAAGCAGGATATCAAACAGTTAAAACAGGATGAACATGAAACTGAGTAAAGCGAAACAATTGGCATTAAAAAAGCAGCAATTGTTAACCAATATTCAGCAGCAGCGTAATGTGCTGTCCGCAACTTCTGAGCATTGGTTAGCAATTACTGCACCCTATGATCGTACCTGGCAAAAGATGCTAGCTTTCAAACCATTGGTTATTGCAAGTTTTTCATTAATTGCACTCTATCATATTCGTCATCCTAAAAAACTTTATCGCCTCAGTCGACGCGCTATTGGTATTTGGGGAATAGCAAAAACTTTACAAACATTTATAGCAAAAAAAGCGTAACCGATTGGCAAATTCGAAAAAAACTTCCTCCTATCAATAACAAATTATCCTCCATTAATTCATTCAATTTTTTTGCATAATAGATTGAATTTTTCTGGCTAGTATTTTTAATAATCTAGGCTTTACTATAAATAAAACAGCAATTAATTAATTCTTGTTTGGCAGTCAAACGTTCACTACAGATTAAAACCCTTACTTTAAATAGTAAGCTTTAAGAAGGATGTATATGAAAAACATAGAGAATATCACAATCCTGGTGGCTCGTATTTTAATGCCACTGTTATTTATTTTTGCCGGCTATGGTAAGCTTGGCAGTGGTTATATTGAAACCCAGCAATATATGCATGCAATGGGCGTGCCGGCTTTTTTACTGCCATTAACTATTTTATTAGAGCTTGGCGGTGGCATCGCGATCCTATTTGGTTTTTTAACGCGAACCACAGCTATTTTTACCGTTGCTTTTAGTTTGTTAACCGCTTTTATTTTTCACTTCAACTTTGCCGAAGGCGATAACCAATTGATGTTTTTAAAAGATCTCTCTATCGCTGGCGGTTATATGCTATTAGCCATTCTCGGGCCAGGCAAATTCAGTATCGATCACTGGTTAAATAAAAAATGGTAATATATAACGTTTGGGCGATCATATTACCATCGCCCATAAGTAAAATTTAACCAACTATTTTTAAGCTAAATGATCGGTATTGTGATCACTATTAAACAACTGTGGAATTTGACGCAAGCACCAAAATTTAGCTTCACCAATTTTGCCACGATGCCAAGCCATAATAATATTCGTCTCATGGCTATATTCTGATCCGACGACACGTAATCGCCCCTCTTTAATATCTTTTTCAACCAACCTATAAGGCATAGTCGCAACACCCAATCCTGCTAATAAAGCACGACGTTTTTCATCAAGCGAACTTACTGTTAATCGCTGCTGTTTATCTAATAACTGTACCGTTAAGACTGGTCGTTCTTTGGCGGTATCTGCAATAGCAATTCCACGATATTTAATCCGTGTCATGTCGGAAAGTGGCTCTGGCTCTTGATGAATAGGATGCTCAGGACTAGCAACATAAACATTATTGATAGTACCAAGTAAACGACTATTAATTTCAGGTGAAGAACGAAAATGCAAATCAGGTGCAATCACAATATCTGCTTTACCGGTTTCTAAACATTCCCATGCGCCGGCTAACACTTCAGTTAACAAACTGAGCTGAGTTTCCGATTTTTGTGCTAATTTATCGACTAAAGGGAAAAGTGTTGAGACCGGGATCAATACTTCACAAACAATGGTAAGATAGGGTTCCCAACCACGCGCCAAGGCTTCAGCATCAACCACAAGTTTATCGGCCGCTTCTAACAATAATCGCCCCCGCTCCAACAACATCCGTCCAACATCAGTAAAACGTGTCCGATGGCCAGAACGATCAAAAAGCTCCACATCGAGCTCTTCTTCCAATTTTTGCATCGTATAACTTAATGCAGAAGGGACTTTACCTAATTCATCAGCTGCTGCTGCAAAACTTCCGCGTCGATCAATCGCATTCATTACGCGTAACGCATCTAATGTTAGTGCACGCTCTTTACTCATAAAAAATCTCAATCAAGAAATTTGAATGTTTAACTCAGATTAACTAGCTAACAATTTTTCGTCTAGTTAATTATTATTTTTTCATCATAAATTATCTGAAAGGTAAAATTACTATGATAATTCCTAGAATAGAAAAAGAGTGTGGTCATGCTGATTTTGGTTGGTTACAAGCACAGTATACTTTCTCTTTTGGTCACTATTTTGATCCTAATTTTACCCATTACGGTGCTTTGCGAGTATTAAATCGAGAAATTATCGCGCCAAAAGCCACCTGTCGAGCCAAAAGCTATCCCAATATCGATATCATTAATTTGGTTTTACAGGGCGACGCTGAGTTCCACGATAGTGAAGGAAATTGCATTCATCAATCAGAAAATGAGTGCTTACTTTTCTCTCCGATCCATAACATAAGTTATAGCGAACACAATACTAATCACGAAAAACCATTAATCCAATTACAATTATGGATCAATGCCTGTGTTGAATATTTCTGCCAACCACCACAAAAACGTAAACTGATTAATAATAACTCATTGACATTACTTGCTTCACCAAATGGTTCGGAGAATAGCTTAAAAATCCGACAACAAACTTGGGTTAGTCATATTTATTTAAAAACAGAACAAAATATGACACTTAGCCTGAAAGGGAAAAAGAGTTATCTATATTCGATTACAGGAATAGTAAAATTAGAAAATAACAATCACAAAATTGCTTATATTGACTATAGTGATGGTGCATTTTTGATGCAGGAACAAAAGGTAAAATTAACTGCCCAAACAGATTTTCGTGGCATATTGGTTTATTTAAATTAAACATAAAATTGATAACTTTCAATAAAGTATTTAATAAAAAGATCGACAACCAATAAAAGTGATAGAATAAATATAGTTGTTTTAATAGATATAATTTATTTGGATGTCAGTGATAACCTTTTCATCAAGTTTTTAACTAGGATATCATCTTCAATCACCAACAACTTTTCTATTTTATTAATTGAAAGGTATAACTCGTGGCTGTGTTTACAAATCAACGTATTCATCAAATTTTTACTAATATTCAGACCGAAATTGTATCGCAAGAAGAACTTGCCAAGCGTTTTGGTGTTTCAACGCGAACCATACGTTCAGATATTAACGAATTAAATGAATATTTGCAGGGCTATGATGCGTGCATCGTTTATGAGCGCGGTAACGGATACCATTTAAAAATTAATAATGAAGCCCTTTTTGCTACCATCAAAACGGAAAAAATAGCCGATGATGAAAATATTCCCCGCACCGCAAGAGATCGGGTTGATGCATTATTATTAAAGCTTTTAATGTTGCCATTACCCGTTAAACTTGATGATATTGCAGAAAAATGGTTTATTAGCCGCGGTACTATACAGCAGGATATGAGTATCGTCAGAGAATATTTACATAAACATGACATCCAACTGGAAGGCATTCCACATCAAGGGATACGATTAAGCGGGGATGAATGGGCCATTCGTACTTGTATTACCGAAATATTATGGCGGCGTTTCTCACAGGAAATAAATAAAGACATTGTTAAATTTAGTCTGACCTATCTTGATAATATTGATTTAACCTATATTGATAAAGTACTACAAAATAGCCTTAGCCGTTTTGATATTCGACTGACTAACGAAGGCCACCAATATCTTATCTTTAATTGTGCTACCACTATTTTGCGTATTACTCGTGGCCGTGAATTAACCACTTTTATCAATAACGAAATGGATCCTGTTATTCAGAACGCAGTGAAAGAAATTTCTAACGGGTTGATTTACTTTCTCGGCGGTGATCTATCAAAAGCTGAACAAGCTTACTTATGCACACAACTAGCTGCCCAACGTATTATTGGTAATGAACAGCCCACGCAAAAAACAGGTTTACATACCAAATTGCTTGATCATATTTTGCAATATATAAACGACTCCTATAATTACGATTTACGTAATGATGAGAAATTAAAACGTGATTTGACCACCCATCTCGCCACTTTATTGACTCGTTTACAATTTAATATTAATACACCCAATCCTTTACTTAACGATATCAAACAATATTATCCTTTTGCTTATGATGTCACCCTCGATGCGCTACGCAGTGCCAGTACCCTACTCCCTTACCCAATAAGTGAAGACGAACTTGGTTATCTGGCAGTCCATATTGGAGTAAGTTTGGAATGTAATTATGGTACCAGCCACCATCACCCAACACAGGTACTAGTCGTTACTGATTCAGGCAACTCAACAGTACGCGTTATAGAAACCAAAATTATGCGTGAATTTCCACAACTAAAATTTAATCGTGCGCTATCGTTACAAGAATATGAAGCCTTAGAGAACATCGATGAAGACTTTGTCATCACCACTATCCGATTAGCGGAAAAAAATAAGCCGGTAGTGAAAATCGCTCCCTTTCCAACTCCCTATCAATTGGAGCAAGTCGGGCGTCTTGCGATGATCAACCAAACCAAACCTTATATTATTGAACGATTCTTTGATGAACGTTATTTCATCATACTTAATGAAAAAATTAGCCAAGAAGCACTATTTAAAAAAATTTGTAAAAAACTCCAAGTCGATGGTTATGTCACAAACGATTTTTATCCATCGCTGATCGAACGCGAATTTATTGTGTCAACCTTACTGGGCGTAGGTATTGCCTTACCTCACTCATTAGGTTTATTGGCAAATAAAACGGTGGTTGTTACCATAATTTCACCACAAGGAATCGAATGGAATGCAGAAACTAAGGAAGTTGCTAATGTCATTTTTCTGCTAGCTATTAGTAAAGCAGACTATGAAGAAGCAATCGCTATTTATGAGTTATTCGTTACTTTTGTCAAAGAAAAAGCGACCAAAAGGCTAATTAATAGTAGAAATTTCAATGACTTTCAGGTTATTGCCAAGGATAGCCTAAGTCGTATTAATTAATAATTTCCACTTAATAGTGGAAAAGTGGAAATAATAAGCTAAAAGTGCCATTTTTAGTGATCATTATCATAAGACAGGTAACTTTTTTATCTTTTTGGCTCGCCTCTTGCTCTTAGTTTGCTTTAAATTGGCAAGCTAAACTTCCAGAAACCTATTATTATTTAGCTGGCTATTTCCACTTAACCAGCTCACTAAATAAACAAATAATTAATCAACTTTACATTACCTAATCTACTGAAATAAAACAAAAATAATAATATTGCAACGTATTGAATAACAATAAAAATAATAAAAAATCTACCCTTGATTTAGTTAAATTTCCAGTTTGATTAAAATTAATTCATTATTTTGGTCTTTATTTTTCCAGATATTTGCCAGTTTAAAGTGGAAATGTTTCCTCTCCAAAACCATACTGGAAAGAACTAAAGTTATTCACAATAGCAAAAGACTGGTTATATTTTAATTTTCAAATGGGATAGCGAAAGTTTATGAGTGAATCCTCAATTGTTTTTAATGTCGCAAAAGATAACCTGGATGTAGAGACTGTCACTAATAAATTAATTTCTATTATTGATGGCTGGCTAAAAGCGGAAGGGGCCCATACAACTGATGTTCAACAACAGATGCTACGTTCTCACGTTAAAGCAATGGTAGAGAGAGCAAAAACAGGTGAGTCTCTGCCTGAAGTGGATGTCTCACTGTTTGAAGAAATATCGCCTGAATCTATAGCCTTGGCCGAGAAAGTTGTTAATACCTTGCCTGGCCTGGCATACGAAGAGGCTTATCTGCTCTCAGTTCATTTTGAAGTAGCACGTTCTAACTCTTAAAGATAATAGGAGAATTAAATATGAAACAGATCCATGTCGTTATTGGTGATCGTTTAGGCAAAGGACAAAAAGTGGCTGCCGGTGTTGAAGCTGCTGGTGGTAAAGCAACCGTCATTCCTGGCGTTGCTGCTGATATGAAGTTAGGCGACGTAATGAAAGAGCATAATGCAGACCTAGGGATCTCATTCTGTGGTAGTGGCGGTGCAGGTGCCATCACTGCACAGACTAAGTATGGTTATAAAGCACGTTATGGTATGCGTTCGATTGAAGAAGGCGAAACGGCGATTGCAGATGGCTGTAATGTCCTCGGGTTTGGTTTTATGGATAAAGAAGAGTTGGGCGAACGTTTAGTCAAAGCATTTAATAAGAAACATGGCAATGCATGATGAAACAGAAAATGGAAACATCTGTACGTGTTAATGGTCAAGGGAATTCCCGACAAAAAGCACTTGCTGATGCACTAAGTTCAATACAACGTACCATACTAAAAAACACTGATAACATTTTGCTACGTATCGAACCGAAAGACATCACTGTTATCAGTGCTAAAGTAAAAACGACAACAGAAAGGTTTCTTTTTTTATTCTTACCTCGCAAGCGTGAATATTTCTCTGTTGTTTTAGATGTTTCATTAGATATCACCTTGCTAAATGTTAAAGAAATCACATTTACCGATGAATAATCGGTATCTTGATTTGGAGAAAAAGTCATGGGCGAGACAACGTCTTTTTTAGAAATACTCGGCATGTCCCTAATTATCGGTGGCTTATGTGGTTTTGGCCTCGGTGCAGGTGCTGCGCGTATGTTTCACGCACCCACCGTTCAAGGTATGGGAGCTTTCCGTACATTAGGTGAATTAAATTCCTGTGAAGGCGATCCTGCTTCTCACTTTTCATTCGGCTTAGGTTTTTTCTTCAATGCTTGGGCATCATCTGTTGCTGCTGGTGCTTTTACGCAAGACGTTGATCACCGAATTATACCCAACTGGGGTACCGCCGTTTTGATGATCAAAAACCGCAATGTCGCAGAAACAATGCATAATCCGAAGAAAATGGCTATTGCCTGTGCCATTATCGGTGCCATAGTGGTTGCTTTCTTAAATACAACGGCTTCTGCTGTGCCTGCTGCGCTACAAACAACGGCAATTAATGTCTTAGTCCCTGCGGCAAATTTATTAGTCGAAATCGTCATGCCGGTTATCTTCTGGTTAGCCGCCATGGATGCTGGTCGGCGTTCTGGCTTTTGGGCAACGCTGTTTGGCGGTTGTGCACAACTTGTTATGGGCAATGCCATTCCAGGTCTGGTACTTGGGATTTTACTTGGTAAAGGCGTCGACGATAGTGGCTGGACAAAAATTACCCGCACTATGATGATAGCAGTGATTTTATTGTTCGTACTCAGTGCCTTCTTCCGCGGATTTGATATCAAAATACTCGAATCTTTCCATCTTGGTGCACCAAACTGGCTGCAACATATCCACCAAATCATGAGTGGAGAATAATTATGACAACGGAAATCAATAAAAAAGACTTTTGGTATGCAGAGTGGTCATTTCCTCTGTTTGTTGGACTTCTATCCGCCGGTATCTTTGCCGGCACCCATATGTATGTCGTTTATGGCTTTGGCGCTTTCAATGAAGTTGCCTTTGTGGCTATGCTACGTTCTGGTCTTGATACCGGTGTCTTTGGTGCAGTGGCGGCATTTGGTGCTAGTTTCCTCTTTGCCCGTATTATTGAAGGATCACTGGTAGGGATCTTGGATATCGGTGGTGCGTTGCAAACTGGACTTGGTTTAGGCGTACCAGCGCTATTACTTGCTAGTGGTATGGACTTTTTGGTCACCAATTTCTGGGCATCGCTGATGACCGGCTTAGTATTAGGTATCGTTATTGGTTGTATCATTATCTTCGCCCGCAAATTTACCGTTGGACAAACTAATTCCACCTTCGGGGCTGATGTCATGATGGGTGCAGGTAACACCTCTGGTCGGTTTTTAGGGCCGTTGATCATCTTAGCCGCGATGGCAGCCTCGATTCCAATTGGTATCGGTTCGCTGATTGGTTCGCTACTTTTTTATATTTGGAAAAAACCGATTGCCGGCGGAGCAATACTCGGTGCGATGGTTCTGGGCTATTTCTTCCCTATCGCCGCCTAAATTAGTAAGAAAATAAAGAAGGCTATTATGAACGATCTCATTATCAAACAAGGGAAACTTATCAACGACCAGATCGTTGATATCTTAGTACGTGATAGCAAAATTGTTGCCATTGGCCCAGATGCTGCCAAAGGACAACAAGCAACTAAAATGATTGATTTAAAAGGCCAACTCTATATTAGCGCTGGCTGGATCGATGCCCATACCCATTGTTTCCCAGAATCACCGATTTATTTCGATGAACCCGACTTAGCCGGCGCATCCTGCGGGGTTACCACACTAGTAGATGCTGGTAGTGTCGGGGCTGACGATATTGATCACTTTTTTGCTGTTACACGTAAAGTCAAAACCAATGTTTATTCACTGCTTAATATCGCTAAAACAGGTATTATTGCTCAAAATGAATTAGCCGACATGCAGCAAATTGATGAAGCTAGTTTACAAAAAGCTATCGATGATCATCCAGACTTTGTCGTCGGGATAAAAGCACGCATGAGTAAAAGTGTGGTTGGTGAAAATGGTATAACTCCGCTTGTCAAAGCAAAAGCGATGCAGAAAAAAAGTGGGTTACCATTAATGGTGCATATTGGTAATAATCCTCCCAATCTCGATGATATCGCTGATTTGTTAACCAAAGGTGATATCATTACCCACTGTTTTAATGGTAAACCTAATCGTATTTTGGATGATAATGGCAATTTAAAGCCATCGATTCAACGCGCTCTTGCCCGTGGCGTGATCCTGGATGTGGGTCACGGTGGTGAAAGTTTCAGCTTTAAAGTTGCGGAACAAGCAATGCGTATTGGAACTTATCCCGATATTATCAGTTCCGATATTTACCACAAAAACCGTATCAATGGTCCAGTTTATAGTCTGGCTTTCGTAATGACCAAATTTCTTTGTATGGGGTTCTCAATACAACAAATCATTGATTGTGTTACGAAAAAAGCTGCAGACCTGCTTCATTTGCAAGGTAAAGGCTATCTAGACATCGGTATGGACGCAGACTTCACTATCTTTGATCTCAAAGAAGAGCGTACTCAACTTTCTGATGCAGAAGGTGAAGTACGCATTGGTAGCCATAAGTTTGTGCCTGTTGTTGCCATTGTTGGCGGTAAAGAAATCGTTTCCACAGAAAGTGAGTCTGAATATGCAATCGATTTATGAACAATATCAACTCAAAAATGTCATTAATGCCTCCGGTCGCATGACAATGCTAGGTGTTTCAACGCCCAAAGCAGAAGTTACAGAGCGCGTCGGTTATGGACTTAATCATTACTTTGAAATCAAAGATCTGGTAAATAAAACCGGGCAATATATTGCCAAGCTACTTAAGGTGGAAAATGCGGTGGTTGTTTCTTGCGCCTCAGCAGGAATTGCGCAATCCGTCGCGGCCGTGATAGTAAAAGATAATGCCGATTTACTTTATAATCTTCACACTTCTCATCAACCTGTTGCCCGTGAAATTGTCATACCAAAAGGACATAATGTTAATTATGGGGCACCAGTTGATACCATGGTTGCACTTGGTGGGGGTGAAGTTGTCGAAGCCGGTTATGCTAATGAGTGTAGTGCTGCCCAAGTTGCTGCTAAAATTACCGATCAAACCGCAGCTATTCTTTATGTAAAATCGCATCACTGCGTACAAAAAAGTATGTTAACGGTAAAAGAAGCGGCACAAGTTGCTAAGAAACATAAAATCCCGTTAATTGTCGACGCCGCCGCAGAAGAAGATCTAATGGCTTATTATCAAGATGGCGCTGATTTGGTGATCTACAGCGGAGCTAAAGCAATTGAAGGTCCAACTAGCGGCCTAGTTATTGGTAAACATCAATACGTTGAGTGGGTTAAACAACAAAGTAGCGGCATTGGTCGCGCAATGAAAGTTGGTAAAGAAGGTATTTTAGGTCTAACACTGGCGATTGAACTTTACCTAACTGCCAAAAAAGAAACCGGTAAACAAATGGTTGAGCGGATGTCTGACTTTATCAGTGAGCTCAACAAAATCAAAGGTGTCAAAGCCCAAATTGTTTGGGATGCAGCTGGCCGTGATATTGCTCGGGCAGAAATAAGCTTCGATCAAAAAGCCATTGGTAAAACCACTTACGCCATGATGGCAGAATTGAAACAAGGCGATACCGCTATCTATTTTCGCGAATATAAAGCCAACGAAGGGAAAGTTGAGGCTGATATCCGTAGTGTTACTAACGAACAAATGAAAACAATTGTCTCACGCATACGCCAAGTTGTTACTGGAGTCAAATAATGGGAAAACAATTAACCCCTAATTTTTATCATGATCGTGTTTGTCTGAATGTTCTGGCAGGCTCTCACCAAAATGCTAAAGAAATTTATCAAGCTGCTGAAACTTATGTCGTGGTTGGCGTGCTGTCGAAAAACTATGCTGACTTAAATAGTGCCATCGAAGATATGGCTAAGTATGCTGATGAAATTGATAATGCGCTTTCTGTCGGTTTAGGTGCAGGCGATCCTAATCAATCTAATATGGTTTCGCAAATTGCTAAAGTTATTCAACCTCAACATGTAAACCAAGTATTCACTGGGGCGGCAACCAGTCGTGCACTATTGGGCCAAGAACAGACTATCGTTAATGCCCTTATTTCACCCACTGGCCAAGTTGGTAAAGTAAAAATTTCTACTGGACCGCTAAGCTCAAATTATCCTGATGCCATTGTTCCTGTTGAAACGGCAATTGCAATGCTAAAAGATATGGGCGCAAGCTCAGTGAAATTTTTTAATATGGCAGGATTAAAATATCGCGAAGAGTATCAAGTTGTTGCCGAGGCTTGTGCTAGCTGTGATTTTTACCTTGAACCAACCGGCGGTATCGACTTAGACAATTACACGGAAATTCTTAAAATCGCATTAACTGCTGGCGTAAAGAAAATTATTCCGCATATTTATAGTTCTATTATCGATAAAGCAACCGGTAATACCCGTCCTGAGGACGTCAAAAAATTACTTGAAATGACTAAGCAGTGTTTATAGACGCTATTGATAATAAATAATCGGTTTATCAATTCTATTGCATTTTAAATAGTTAAAAAGTAAAACCCCATTGTGAGTAAACTTACAATGGGGTTTTTTAATGGTTTAGAGTCAGCCGATAAGCCGGGTTCTGTCGTGGACAACCATTCATCTAGGCCAGCACTTGCGCACTGACTCAAGCAGCCTACCCGGGTTCGATGCGGGCCGCATCTAATGAACCCCTATTTGGCCTTGCTCCGGGTGGAGTTTACCGTGCCACAAACTGTTGCCAGCTGCGCGGTGCGCTCTTACCGCACCCTTTCACCCTTACCTGTGCTTTAATAGCCATCGGCGGTTTGCTCTCTGTTGCACTAGTCGTAAGCTTTCGCCTCCCAGACGTTATCTGGCACCCTGCCCTATGGAGCCCGGACTTTCCTCCCCTTTATTATCAATTACCTACGGTAACCAACAACAAAGCAGCGGTCGTCTAGCTAACTCCAACGCCAAATTATAGGGATTTAACATTAATTTGTATAGTTATTTATAACAGCTGGCCAACTGCTAATCTACTTGATTGCACTATCAGCGCTAACTTGTTGCTCAAGGGCATGCTTATATAATGCATTCTTCTTTAAACCATAAATTTCTGCGGTAATGGCCGCCGCTTTTTTTAACGGTAATGATTGTTGTAATAATGCTAACGTTTTCTTCACCTCAGAGGAAATGGCTGCATTAGCCTCCTTTGGTGCTCTATACCCTTCAACCACCAAAACCATTTCGCCGCGATAACGATTTTCATCTACTTTTACCCAGTCAAGTAGTTCTCCAACCGGCAAACCATGAATAGATTCCCAGGTTTTTGTCAATTCCCGCGCCAAAATAACATAACGTTCAGCGCCCCAAATAGTTACCATATCCGCTAAGGTGTCTAACAAACGGTGGGGTGACTCATAAAAAATTAGTGTTCTAGACTCATCCATTAGCTCTTGCAATACCTCTTGTCGACTCTTACGTTTTGCCGGTAAAAAACCTTCATAACAAAAGCGATCTGAAGCAATTCCGGCCGCAGAAAGCGCTGTAATTGCAGCACAAGGCCCTGGCAAGGGAACCACCCGAATGCCAACTTGTCGACAATATTTTACCAAATGATAACCAGGATCATTAATTAATGGTGTTCCAGCATCAGAAACTAACGCTATACTTAGTCCCTGTTTTAATTGCGGAATTAATTGATCTGTTTTCTGCTGTTCATTATGATCATGTAAGGACATCATGCGGGTATCAATAGCAAAGTGCTGCAATAATAAACCCGTACGCCGGGTATCTTCCGCGGCAATAAGATCCACCTGCTTAAGGATCTGCAATGCACGCAGAGTGATATCGTCCAAATTACCAATTGGAGTTGGTACAATATATAGCGTTGATACCATCTCTACCTCTTTAGCTTGATTTGGTTCATTCATTGTTTCTTCCGAATAACCGATTAAAATTGAGCAATGATAATTACATCACTGGACAAAGTATGCGTTCTTTAATTTCTGTTAAAAAAGGTTTGATCTGTATAGCAATACTATCCTCACTTTTATTAGTGGGATGTCATTCCTCAGTAAATCAAAGTGAACCAACTACCGATACATCTATACAGACCAGCTCCGAAAGCAACCATTATCAATCAATTATTGATGCTGCTAATGGTACACCATCTGCGGAAGCTTTACGCGCCTATATTGCGCAAGAACCACTCTTAAA
This sequence comes from Bombus cullumanus, assembly GCA_014737535.1. NCBI lineage: Eukaryota > Metazoa > Arthropoda > Insecta > Hymenoptera > Apidae > Bombus > Bombus cullumanus. The sequence goes on along the minus strand of JACXIX010000129.1, from coordinate 122,995 downwards.
AGATCAGGTTCGTCACCAAAAGAATATTGATGATTTTTGGCAAATGTTAATCAATATGCCGGCTGAACAAATTCAAAAACTCGACGTTAGGGCGGATGAAAATGTTTTACAGGGTTGGGTTGATCTGCTTGATCTCTACCATAATAACTACCAAGATCCAGCGGCATTACATAATGCATTTAACGATTGGAAAATACGCTATCCAGCCAACCCAGGTGTTAAAACTTCCCCAACAGCACTAATACAAATCATTCATCACTCTTCAATCAGTAGCAACCCTAAAATTGGTCTATTCTTGCCTTTAAGTAATAATGGCAAAATATTTGCTGAAGCCATTTTACAAGGTTTCCTTGACGCCCAAAAAGGGTTACCTATTAATCAGAACGCAATAACCAGCTCATCTGAGCAAAACAATCAAAATAGTGATACTGTTCAAAGTATTATTGATTCAATTACTAACAGTAGCAATAATATAGCGCAAGAAAACAGTCTACAAACCCCATCGCTTGTTATTGACAATGCGCCTATTAATAATCAACAGGTTAAAGTATACGATACCAATACTCAATCGATTGAGACACTAGTTCGACAAGCCGAGCAGGATGGCATTACTTTAGTTGTCGGGCCATTGTTAAAACCGGATGTTCTTAAAGCTATCCAAATAGATACTCCATTAAATTTATTAACATTAAATGAATTAGATAATCATAAAATGCCGCTTAAAAATAATGTCTGTTACTTTTCTCTATCGCCAGAAGATGAGGCGATCAATGCGGCTCGCCATATTGCAAAACAAGGTAAACAAGCACCATTGCTGCTAATCCCGGCTTCACCTTTTGGGGAACGTATCGCAAATGTATTTGCTCAAGAATGGTTAAAATTAAGACAAACTTCTGTACGTAAACAAAGCTTTGGTGATATTAATAGCCTAAAAGCCCGAACTACTCAGAGTACTGGCATACGTAGGGTAGGCACACCAATAGTGCTTGCCGAACAGCAATCATCAATTACCAACGATCCGGCTGAGACTATTGATGCCGTGTATATTGTGGCCACAAGTGATGAATTATCATTGATTAAACCGATGATAGATATGGCAACTGATAGTCGCACACGTCCAACGCTTTATGCTAGTTCTCGTAGTCATCAAACTGGTTTAAGTACCGATTATTATCTGGAAATGGAAAATCTGCAATTCAGCGAAATCCCTTTACTCGCTGGTGCTAATTCCGCTTTACTAACCCAAGCTAATCAACGACTCTCGGCTGATTATTCCTTGATTCGTCTTTACGCCATGGGAATTGATGCTTGGTTATTAGCCAATCATTTCAATCAACTACAACAACAAAATATCGAGTTAAATGGTGCCACAGGCAAACTAAGCGTAGATAGTGACAATTGTATTATTTTTCGTACCCTGCCGTGGTTAAAATTTCAACAAGGAAAAGTTCAGTTGATCTAATAAATTGTAAGTTAAAAGTAAAATTTATCAGTCAATAGATAAAAATAGAGTAAAATAGTGACTAAAGTGTCATCTTAACAGCATCTTCACCTGACAGATAAGGATATCCGCTATGCTTAAATCGCCAAATTTATCTTGGATACAAGGACGCCATTTCGAATACAAAGCCAAACAATTCTTACAACAGCAAGGGCTGCAATTTATTAGCCGCAATGTGAGTTTCGCGGTTGGAGAAATTGATTTAGTTATGAAAGATCAAAACATCTGGGTATTTGTTGAAGTACGTTTTCGCCGCCATGATAACTTTGGTAATGCATTAATATCAGTAACTTTAAGTAAACGAAAAAAATTACTTGCAGCCGCTAAATTATGGCTACTTAAACATAATGAAAACATAGAAACCGCTTTATGTCGTTTTGACATTTGTGCTACGACAGGAAATCAGTTTGAATGGTTACCAAATGCCTTTAGTGACTATGATACCATCCACTAATTATATGTAAGTAGGTCTTAACGTGTTGGAGAAAATAAAAGCCTGTTTTACCGAAAGTATTCAAACACAAATTGCTGCTGCTGAAGCATTACCCGATGCTATTTCTCGGGCAGCGATTATGATCGTTCACGCCTTACTAAATGGTAATAAAATTTTATGTTGCGGCAGTGGCGGCTCGGCAGTTATTGCACAACGCTTTGCAACCAGTATGATTAATCAATTTGAAGCTGAGCGTCCAAGTCTTCCCGCTTTATGTCTTAACACAGATAATGCAATTATAACCTCGATCGCTAATGGCCAAAAACCGGAAGAAGTGTATGCTAAACAAGTGCGTGCATTAGGCCAATCTGGTGATGTACTCCTGGCAATTGCTACCAAGGGTGATAGTCGCGTTGTGATAAAAGCGGTTGAAGCTTCACTAGCACGTGATATGACTATTGTGGCCTTAACCGGTCATGATGGAGGAGAATTAGCCGGCTTACTAGGCACACAGGACGTAGAAATTCGAATACCTTCGCAAAGAAGCATTAGAATCCAAGAAGTTCACCTATTAACAGTTAACTGTTTATGTGATCTAATCGATAATACACTTTTTCCGCATCAAGATGACTAAGGAGTAATAATGAGATTATTTCCTCTAATTACCATAATATGCAGTACCCTTTTGTTACAAGGATGCCTTGGTGCTGCTGTAATAGGCTCAGCGGCGGTCGCTACAAAAAGTGCGACGGATCCGAGAAGTGTAGGCCGCCAAGTCGATGATGGAACATTAGAAGCTCGCGTTAGTGCTGCTATTATCAAAGATCAAGACATTACTCGTAATGCTCGTATTATTACTACGGCTTATGAAGGTAAGATACTACTTACCGGCCAAGCGCCTGATCTTGCATTAGCTGAAAGAGCGAAACAGATAGCAACCAAAGTAGAAGGTGTTGAAGCGGTTTATAATGAAATCCGCCAGGCAATGCCAGTTGATCTTGGTACGGCGTCTAAAGATACCTGGATAACAACCAAAATAAAATCGCAAATTCTTACCAGCGATTCGGTTAAATCATCAACTGTTAAAGTTATTACAGAAGCTGGGGAAGTGTTTTTACTTGGCATTCTAACCCAACAAGAAGGAGCTGCGGCAGCAAAAATTGCTAGTGAAACAGATGGCGTGAAACGTGTCACGACGGCATTTACTTATCTTAATTAATCTCCTTTCTCGAGCAACTTAAGAAGTTATCGCTTTGTTAACGACCCGGCAATCATTTGTCGGGTAGCAATTCTTAGCATAGTCACTAGCTGTATTTTATCTATATTAAGAGCGACTCAATATTTGGACTAGTTTTATAATAATTTAAAAAATCGTGTAGATTAACTTTAGCTACTTACCTTCAATATGAGCACTTTGTATCGAAATTTAATCACAGTTGTAAAGTGTTTAAATTGATCGATCTGGAATTATGATCACTATTTCTTGAACAACAATTTATCTTAAAAGAATATTACTCAGGGTAAATATTACGTACTCGGCAATACTGCCTGGCTGAATTGGTAGGAGCATAGCTAGCAGTGCGGTTCCATATAACTCTATTTTAAGGTAACGGTTATATTTAATTGGAAAATAACAAAATTTATAACACCTAAATTTGCTTAGACCATACATTGACTATTTTGCTAGTTTATACACAGAGGTATCGGTTTTTTGCTGAAACTTAATTAGCTATTTTACATTTAAAATAACAAAAGTTATGACCTAGCAAAAATAATAAACAAATGAAATAATTTACCTTTGTAAATAATAAAAATCCATAAAAAATAAAATTTTCAATATTATCTACTAGCACTAAAATTAATCAGCAATGAAGTCATATTTTTTCAGAAAATTCTTACCACCTAACTGCTGCATTTGCCGCAGTATCCAAGCTTGTTTTATTAATAAATCATTAGATGGTCTTTTTACTTGATAAACTAAAGGATTTGGCAAAACCGCCGCTAAAAGAGCAGCTTCAGCTTCATTTAATTGATTTGCCTGCTTTTTAAAATAATATTTTGCAGCTTCTTCTACGCCAAAAATACCTTCACCGAACTCAGCAATATTCAAATAAATCGTCAAAATCCGCTTTTTAGACCACATAACTTCAATTATTGGCGTCATAATAGCTTCAATCCCTTTACGTAACCAGCTTCGTCCATCCCATAGCCAAAGATTTTTTACTACTTGTTGAGTTATAGTTGAAGCTCCTCTGACAGGTTTTTTGTTAGCCGGATTTTGGTTGATGGCGCTTTCTATGGCCTGAAAATCAAATCCCCAATGATTTGGAAAATTTTGATCTTCTGCGGCAATAGCTGCAATTAACATGTTGGGCGAGATAGCATTAATTTCCACCCAAGTGGAGCGAGATACATAAGAAAAATTTAATGATAACCAAGCATTAATTTCTCTTTCTACCATTACCATCGAACAGGGAACAGGCAAAAATTTAAAAATTACAATCGTTATTAGCCAGCATGAAAATAAGATTAATAATGCCCTTTTTAACCAATGCCACAATAATAATAAGTAAGCTGACATAATTAACAGCTAGCCATTTCAATGACTTTTTTTACTAATTTATTAATCCCTTGCCATGCTTGATTGGGTGATGATGCTGACATATAAGCGGGTGTTGTTATTACTTTATTATCTTCATCAACTACAATATCATCAAAGGAACAAATAATATGTTCTCCTCCCATTTGTTCTATTTGAGCAATGGTTTTTTTATCATTGCCAATGGTTAACTTTACCGTTTTATTTAGAATTTTAGGTAGCATAACAGGTGCTATACACATCAACCCCATGGGCTTCCCTTGTTCATGTATTTTTCGACAAAATGTTAATAAATCTTTATCTATTTCACAATCACTTCCTTTAATAGCAAAATTAGATAAATTCTTTGCTACCCCAAATCCACCAGGAATAATAACTGCACTAAAGTTATTAGCATCAGCAGAGGCTAAAGGCGCTATTTTTCCACGAGAAATACGCGAAGATTCTACCATTATGTTCCTTTTTTCTTGTTTTTCTTTTCCATTTATATGATTAATAACATCTAGTTGCTCTCGATCAGGCGCTAAAAAATACATTTCAACATTGTTTTGACTTAAAGATAACATAGTGAGTACTGACTCATGGATTTCGCTACCATCGAATACACCACATCCACTTAAAATTACTGCAATAGGTTTCATTTTTGACTCCATTTGTAGTAGATTGTTACTCATTCATTTAATGTGATAACATGGAACTTAATCACAAATTTTAATGAATCTTGTAACAAAAACGATTATATTTGTTATGTTGATTGGCTGACAAAAAATCAAGATTTCTATTTTACTCACCATCTACATGCACTCATATCATAATTGGTGAGTAGAAAACGATTTCCCTGGTGTTGGCGCAATATTCGCGCACCCCAACTTCGGTTGGGGTTATTTTTTTTCAGCTACAGCTAACCATCGCTTCAAAACCTTAACATCTTTTTGCCAATCTACTTTTAATTCATCAAACCATTCTTGGATATTATCCCACCAGGCTGGCAAATCAGGGGATTGGATCTGTTGAGCTAACTGCTGGAGGTGGCGCAAACCAACTGCACCCGCAGCACCTTTAATTTTGTGGGCTTGGGCAACAATGCCATTTCGATCTTTAGCCACAATATTAGAATCTAGTAAAGATAGATATCCTGGCATCACATTTTCAAAGATCTTTATGCTGTCTTCAATCAGTTTTGGACCAACTAATTCGAAATATTGGTTAAGCATATTGAGATCTAATACCTCATCATGATTAGCAACTTCTTTTAGCGGAATGTTGATGGCATTGTTTTTACAATCAGTTAAATACTTTTCAATAATCTTTATTAATGCACTTACAGAGAGTGGTTTACTTAATACATCATCCATACCTGCCGCAAGATACTCTTTTTTATCTTTCAATACATTAGCCGTTAATGCAATTAAAGGTGGAAGTTGATTATTAGCATAGTTTTGACGAAGCTGACGTGCAATATCGAGACCGGTCATATCAGGTAGTTGAATATCCAACAAAACCAAATCGTAACGACCAATCTTGAACATTTTTAATGCATCCTTACCATTCATAGCAACATCAACGGTATGGCCTAATTTTTCTAATACAGATCGTGCGACGATAATATTTAATTCAATATCCTCCACCAAAAGGATATGCAATTTAGGTAGTAAAACAGCTTCTGGAGTTGGCATTTCAATCGTTTTTGCAACAATTGGCGCTATCACTGATACAGTGAAGCAAGATCCTACCCCTAATGTACTAGCGACCTGTATATCTCCTCCCATGCTTTGCGCTAACCGCTTAGAAACAGCAAGACCAATCCCCGTACCCGTTTCTGGCCGACCACCAGCACTACCTTTTACCTGATAGTACATAGCAAAAATTTTTTTTTGCTCTTCTTTTGGGATCCCAATGCCACTATCAATAACCTGAATAAAAAGCTGCTCATGTCCTTCATACCAAATACGAACCTTGATCTCACCTTTTTGGGTAAATCTCACAGCATTACCAATTAAATTCCATAGTATTTGGCGTAACCGTGTTGCATCGGTAATGATCTTACTCGGTAAATTTTCTTTTACTTCAAGGATAAATTTTAAATCTTTAGGTTGTACTAAAAGCCCCGATAAATTTTCAAGGTCAGAAATAAATTCATTAAAATCGATTGGTTGACTATCTAAACTAACTTTGCGCCGTTCAATCTTATCCATCTCAATAATGTCATTGAAAATATTACCTAAAGTGATGGCACTGACGTGAATAGTTTTCAAATAATTTGTCTGTTCATTGGTTAATTCTGTATCGAGTAATATACGACTCAGCCCAACAATCCCATTAAGCGGCGTACGAAGCTCATGGCTGATGGTTGAAATAAACGTTGTCTTATCCCTGCTAGCATTTTCTAACGCTTCTTGATAATGTTTACGCTCGGTTATATCGCGTCCAAACCCTACTAATCCATGACGTTTTCCCACCCGATCATAAAAAGGGACTTTACGTATTTCAAAACATGCTTTCCGCCCATCTGGGTATACCAACCATTGTTCATAGGTCAATGACACATTATGACGAAATACTTTTTCATCAGTTTCAAGTTCTTTCTCTGCAACTTCCTCACCATAAATTTCACGATAAGTTAGTCCAATAAGCTGCTTTTCACTACGACCTGTCAATAATTCCATTGCTCTATTACAACAAGAGAAATCATTATTTTCATCACGATAATAAACAAGATCAGGTGATGCATCTAAAAATGATTGTAATAATATAGACTGCTGTTCGAACTCGAGTTGTGTCTGCTCTCGACGTTTCATCTCTTTTTGCAATTTTTCTAATAATTCTAAATGCGCCTTTTGTACTTTTTCACGCTCTGCAATTTCCAAATTCAGCTGAGCAATATTCCCTTTAAGTTTGTCAGTAAGCTCAGCATCACGCTTACGCATAACTTCTAATTTATCAACCATAGCTGATAAACGACGTCGAGACTCTTCTAGTTGCTCGACAACTACAGAAAGAAAATAGACCGCCCAAGGCGTAATAATCAATCCAAAAAAGATAGAGCGAACCAAATCAATATTATGAATATTGCCATATAATAAAATATCAACCGCTATCTGTAATACCATGGCTAATACAACAAGTGCTGTGGCTAACAGTAAGGAAAATCCTATCAAGCCAAGCTTCATCATTAAATCAACATAATACTGAGCAAGTCCTTTAAGCAGCTTCATACACACTCCGATACCGAAAATCAGCTTAAATCATAACTTATATAGATAAAAAGCAGAGGGATCTAACATACATTATGAGGGATAAATTACATTTAGATTTTCATAAACAATGAATTAACTTATAAACTAAGTCTTATAATTATCAGATAAATAAAAATTTAATAAACAAAAAATAGAGATTTAAAAATAAAAAAAGGGCAGTATTTTATACTCCCCCTCAATCATAATATACCTTATTTAATAACACGTAGTGTCGGGCGTCCTTTTGGTGGCGTCGGCGGCTCATCATCAGAAGAGGAAATCGATGTTATTTCTTGCGCTTCATTTGATAATTCAGTATCACTGACAAGCACTAAATTTTCACTTTGAGCAATAGAATCACCTGCGCCACTCTCATATTCTGGCTCAGGTTCAAACATCATTCCTGCTCCATTTTCGCGCCCATAGATAGCAATAATTGCGCTCATAGGCACTTCAACATGGCGAGGAACACCACCAAAACGGGCATTGAAGCTGACGCTTTCATTTGTCAACTCTAAATTACCGACGGCAGAAGGTGTAATATTTAAAATAATCTGTCCTTTATGAGCATATTCCATCGGTACATTTACACCAAAAATATTAACATCCACAACTAAATGAGGTGTCATATTATTGTCGAGAAGCCATTCATAATGAGCCCTAAGAAGATAAGGACGACGTGGCGACATTCCTAACAACTCCATAATAAATTAACCTGTGGTAGATAAACGCATCTCACGTTCAGCTTCAGTTAGTGAAGCAAGGAAAGAGTCTCGTTCAAATACACGTTCCATATAAGAACGAATGCCCTCTGTTTCTTTTCCTTTGGGGATGTCGATATTCCAAAAAGGTAAACGCCACAAAAGGGGAGCTAAATAGCAATCAACCAGACTAAATTCTTCACTCATAAAAAACGGCATCTCTTTAAAAATTGGCGAGATTGATATCAATTCCTCTCTTAACTGCTTACGGGCAGCATCTGCTTGAGGATCTTTATTTTCAATCTTATACATCAAAGAATACCAATCTTTATCTATCCGATGCATCATCAAACGACTACTACCACGAGCCACTGGATAAACCGGCATCAATGGTGGATGCGGAAAGCGTTCATCAAGATATTCCATAACAACGCGGGAATCATACAATGTTAATTCTCTATCGACCAGCGTTGGTACTGTTTGGTAAGGATTTAGATCAATTAAATCTTGAGGCAAATTACCTGCTTCAACATTCTCAATCTCAACGCTCACGCCCTTTTCTGCCAATACGATCCGCACTTGATGGCTAAATATGTCGGTCGGGCCGGAAAACAGTGTCATTACCGAACGTTTGTTGGCAGCGACAGCCATGAAAACCTCCAAGTTTTATTAAAAAAGAACAAACAGCCATAATATAACAATAAGGCCATTCTCACATGTTTAAAACGCTTGTAAACCAATTCATTCAGTTAACAGGCATCTTTTCATTGATTCATTGAACTGCAATTAACACATGTCATTTCCACCAAATTTGGTGAGAAATAGATAAGAAATTAATGGCCTATAGTCTATCAGATTTTGGTCAATATGGGGGAAAGTTTGACAAGATTTTATGATAAATGTACAAAATTAGAACAATTTTTTATTGAAAAAAATAATAATAAAAAAAATTAAATTAAGAATGGCAAGATAATATAAATTTATAATATACGAAAAACCCGCCTAAAGGCGGGCTTTATGTTAATAATTTGTTGCAAAAACAAGAAATTAACGTTTAGAGTATTGTGGACGACGACGTGCCTTACGCAGCCCCACTTTCTTACGCTCAACAGAACGCGCATCACGAGTAACAAACCCAGCTTTACGTAGTTCAGAACGTAATGTCTCGTCATATCCCATCAATGCACGTGTAATACCATGACGGATTGCACCTGCTTGACCAGAAATACCACCACCTTTAACGGTAATGTATAAATCCAGTTTTTGTAACATATCGACCAATTCTAACGGTTGACGAACAACCATTCGCGCCGTTTCGCGGCCAAAATACTCCTTAAGGCTGCGTTGATTGATAGTAATATTACCGCTACCTGGCTTAATAAAGACACGTGCGGAAGAGCTTTTGCGGCGACCAGTGCCGTAGTATTGATTTTCAGCCATTGCCTATATCCATCCCGATTAAATGTCAAGAATTTGCGGCTGCTGTGCCGCGTGGTTGTGATCACTACCCGCATAAACTTTCATTTTACGGTACATCGCACGACCAAGAGGTCCTTTGGGTAGCATACCTTTAACCGCAATTTCAATTACACGTTCAGGGTGACGGGCAATCATTTCTTCGAAGGTCGCTTGTTTGATACCACCGATATAACCAGTATGGCGATAGTAGATTTTGTCTTCACGCTTGTTACCAGTAACAGCAACTTTTTCTGCATTAACAACAATGATGTAATCACCAGTATCGACATGCGGAGTATATTCCGCTTTATGCTTGCCGCGTAAACGACGAGCAATTTCAGTTGCAAGACGGCCTAAAGTTTTTCCATCTGCATCAACAACGTACCAGTCGCGTTTTACGGTTTCTGGTTTAGCTGTAAAAGTTTTCATTAAAGCTTACCCATATATAAGTTACATGTTGGCGAACACTCATATTTTATATAAATACTTCAGCATGTTCACGCTAGTTGTGTCCAGTGAATCCTACCCCTTCGAGTAGTCAAACTGACATTAATGCAAGATTTTTGGGAAATAAAAAACTTGCTGTAACGTGGGGTGGCGAGATTATAGAGAAGTTTTTGCCAAAAATCGACCCAAAAATAAATTTTCTCAGTAATTTATTGTATTATTACTCGCTAATCAAGCTAGATGAGGTAATTTTAGGTACTCCTCACTTTGCATTTCCTGCAATCTTGATAAACAACGTTGATATTCAAAACGTAATAAATGTCCTTGGTAAAGTTTATCCATTGCAACCTCGGCATTTATAATCAACTTAACTTTTCGCTCATAAAATTCATCAATTAGAGCAACAAAACGCCTAGCTACATCTTCATGGATTTCGGACATCATCGAAACATTATACAGTAATACAGTATGATAATCTTTCGCTAAAATGATATAGTCATTTTGACTACGTGCATCTTCACATAATGCTTTAAATTCAATTGATAAAATACCTTCTGCGGTACAAATTGCCGGCATAGTACGATGATTAATCTCAAGGATAGGGAATTTATCTCCAGGTTTACCCGCTAATTTAATAAATATCTCATCCATCCTATTGCAGCTCTCTTCATCAATTGGCGTAAGATAAAGATCCGCTTGTTTCAAGGTACGTAAACGATAATCAATACCTGCATCAACATTTATAATGTCACAGTATTTTTTAATTTGTTCGATAGCAGGTAGAAAACGTGTTCGTTGCAATCCATTTCGATAGAGTTCATCGGGTGGAATATTAGAAGTTGCTATTAAACAGATTCCTCTGGCAAATAAAGCTTTTAATAACGTTGCCAAAATCATTGCATCAGTGATATCAGAGACAAAAAATTCATCAAAGCATAAAACATCAGTCTGTTTTTTAAATCTCTCGGCGATAATTTCTAATGGATCTTGCTGACCTTGTAACTCAATCATTTCATTCTGTACTCGCCACATGAAGCGATGGAAATGTAAGCGTAATTTTCTGCCATCTGGTAAACTCTGATAAAAGAGATCCATCAGCCAGGTTTTTCCTCGGCCAACACCACCCCACATATATAATCCCTGGATAGGCGCACAATTCTTATATGATTTCTTAACAAATAATTGACCAATTTTATTTCTCAATGATAATTGGGATGTTCTGTTTAGTAGCTGATGATGAATAATATCTAAACGTGCTATCGTTGTGCTTTGCACCTCATCAAATTGATAATCACCGGTAGCCAAAAACTGATGGTAAAGTTTAGTGGGAGTCAGCAATGCCATTAACGTGATACTCCTTAAAAGGTCATAATTTTATTGGCCAATGAAACCTATCATAAACATTATATCGATAATTTTTCTTACTTTAATACCTCAGAATAATATGAAATCATTAGCAACAACTTTTCCTGCTTTCACTTATCTCCTTTTAACAGGTATAGTGACTGCTATAATGTGAATTTATTTCTATGAAAATAAATGTTGTTTTGTTAATGAAGGAGTCACCATGACTTGGGAATATGCACTAATCGGTCTAATTGTAGGTTTCATTATTGGTGCACTAGTAGTTCGCTTTGGCAATACCAAGCTACGTAACCAACAAGCTTTGCAAGCCGAACTTGAAAAGAAAAACCATGAATTGGAAGAATATCGTAAAGAATTAGTCAGCCATTTTGCGCGTAGTGCAGAATTACTCGATAACATGGCGCAAGATTATCGGCAACTCTATCAGCATATGGCGAAAAGTTCTCATGACCTCATGCCTGATATGCCAATACGAAACAACCCTTTTAACTACCGTTTGACTGAATCAGAATTAGATAATGATCAAGCTCCCGTTAATTTACCTCCCAAAGACTACTCTGAAGGCTCTTCTGGCTTATTTCGCTCAATGAAAGAAAAAAAAAGGTAAATTAGGTTACCTATATTAATAAAATTGCATCGTTACCTAATTTTGATGGTAGTGCATCCGCCTGATAGATCCATTTTGTTATGAAAAATTAATATCATGTAAATACATGTAAAAATACAATTACCACTATCGGTTGGCTGAACTTTTTTGCATAATTTATAGTCTTAGACCTGCTGAGGCCTTTTCTATCCAGGAAGCAAATTACCTTAAAATAAATTAGGTATGTAAGAGAATTGAATTCATGATGAAAAAAGAGAAACATTTTTTAACTATATTAGCTATGAGTATCAGTCTTTCACTCATAAGTATACCTGCAGTAAGTTATTCTGCATCAATGCCACCAGTTACTTTATCATCTGGTCAAGAATTACCTAGCCTAGCCCCTATGCTAGAAAAAGTACTTCCTGCCGTAGTTAGTATTCGTGTATCTGGAACACGTGTTCAAAATCAACAGTTACCCGAAGAATTTAAATTCTTTTTTGGGCCCAATTTCCCTTCACAGCAACAGAGTATTCGCCCTTTTGAAGGATTAGGTTCCGGGGTCATTATTGATGCTGAAAAAGGTTATATCCTAACTAATAACCATGTCATCGATAATGCTGATAATATTCAAATTCAGCTTAATGATGGCAAAGAAATTGATGTTAAACTTATTGGCCGTGATCCTCAAACAGATATCGCCTTGTTACAAATCAAAGATTCGAGCACAGCAAATCTAAAAAAATTGAACTTAATAGCGATAAAAATAGCTGACTCCGATAAACTGCGGGTTGGCGATTTTGCTGTTGCTGTTGGTAACCCTTTTGGCTTGGGTCAAACGGCAACATCCGGTATTATTTCTGCATTGGGTCGCAGTGGTTTAAATGTAGAAGGTTTGGAAAATTTTATTCAAACTGACGCTTCTATTAATAGAGGTAACTCAGGTGGCGCATTGGTTAATCTAAATGGTGAGCTTATTGGTATTAATACCGCTATTTTAGCACCTGGCGGGGGTAATATTGGTATTGGCTTTGCCATTCCATCCAATATGGCTAAATCCCTTAGCGATCAAATTATCAAACATGGTGAAGTAAAACGTGGATTATTGGGGATCAAAGGCACAGAAATGACCTCTGATGTAGCAAAAGCCTTGAATATTGATGCACAGAAAGGGGCATTTGTCAGTGAAGTAATCCCAAATTCTGCCGCAGCTAAAGCAGGCATTAAACCTGGTGATGTTTTGGTTTCAATTAATAACAAATATATCAATAGTTTTGCCGAGTTGAGAGCTAAAATTGGCACCAGTGAAATTGGTAAACAGATTACTATCGGACTACTGCGTAAAGGCAAGCCGATGGAAGTAAACGTTGTCTTAGAAGATAGTGAAACCAGTAGTACAAAGGCCGAAGTTTTAACTACTTCTCTGATGGGTGCCACTTTAAGCAATAGTACAATTAGGGGTACAAAAGGTGTCAAGGTCGATAGCGTTTCGCCTAATTCACCTGCAGCAATGCTTGGTTTGGCAAAAGGTGATCTTATTGTTAATGCCAACGAACAACGGATAGAAAACATTAATCAACTTCGTAAAATTATTGAAACTAAGCCTACCGCTTTAGCATTAAATATTTTACGTGGTGATCAAAATATCATCTTATTACTTCGTGGTAATAATATATTCAATTAATCATCCAACAAACAGGTACGGTTAACTACCGTACCTGTTTTTATTTATGGTATCCTGCTATTTTATTATCTCGTTCGCTTATTACAGAATACTTACTATGTTCATCAAGCTTTTTCGTGCCGTTATTGTAGGGCTTGTTATCGCTGCTATTTTGCTAGTGACAATTCCATCTATTCGCCCAAAAGGACTCACTGATCTCCTTGACGGTAAAAAAGATGATCAACCTATTAGTTTTAGTAAAGCGGTACGTAGAGCAGCACCGGCAGTAGTCTATGTTTATAGCAGCGGTACCGGTAGTTTTTCCCAGAATGGACGCGAATTAACCGCACTAGGCTCTGGTGTCATTATGAGTAGTAATGGTTATATTATTACAAATAGACATGTCGTTAATAATGCAGATCAAATTCAGATTGCACTACCTGATGGGTTAATTTTTGACGCGTTAATTGTTGGCTCAGATAGCTTAACAGACCTGGCTGTTTTAAAAATAGACGCCGAAAATCTTCCCGTGATACCGATTAATCCACATCGTAAAGCACACGTTGGTGATATCGTGTTAGCCATCGGTAATCCCTATAATTTAGGACAAACGGTAACACAAGGCATTATTAGCGCCACCGGACGTGTAGGACTAAGCCCCACCCGCCGACAGAATTTTCTACAAACAGATGCATCTATTAATCATGGAAATTCGGGCGGAGCACTAATTAATACTGAAGGCGAATTAATGGGTATTAATACCCTCTCATTCGATCATTCAGAAAATGGTTTTACACCTGAAGGGCTAGGTTTTGCTATTCCAACTGAATTAGCAGCTAAAATTATGGAAAAACTTATTCGCGATGGACGGGTGATCCGCGGCTTTATCGGTATCACTGCGCGGGACTTACCTCGTATTCGCTCTAACAATAACGATATTAATCAAATTAAAGGGTTACGAATTTTCCAGGTTGCGCCAAATGGTCCAGCAGAAAATGCTGGTATTCAAGTCGGTGATATTATTATTTCTGTTAATGGCCAGCCGGTTATCTCCGCTGCTGAAACCATGGATCAAGTCGCTGAAATTAATCCTGGCAGTATCGTCCCAATCGTACTACTACGCAACGACAAAACAATCACTGTTCACGTTAAAATCGAAGAATACAATGAAGGAAAATCATTACTACAATAAGTAAGAACCAGTAATCTAACTAAGCTACTGATTTTTACCTTTGTACAATAGTGGGTTATTTTTTATCTGCGCTAATACGCTCTATATTTGCCCCTAAACTACGTAGTTTCTCTTCTATTCTTTCATATCCACGATCGATATGATAAATCCGATCAACAATTGTTTTTCCTTTCGCGACACAGCCTGCCAGCACTAAACTAGCTGATGCCCGCAAATCCGTAGCCATTACTTGAGCACCCATAAGTTGTTTAACACCATGACAAACAACGGTATTTCCTTCTATTTCCGCATGGGCTCCCATACGGATCAACTCTGGGATATGCATAAAACGATTTTCAAAAATAGTTTCCGTTATTGTACTAACACCTTCAGCCACCAAATTAAGTAAGCTAAATTGCGCCTGCATATCTGTTGGAAAGCCAGGATGCGGCTCTGTTCTGATAGTCACTGCTTTTGGTCGCTTACCATGCATATCCAGTTGGATCCAGTCCTCACCAATTTCAATCTCTGCCCCCGCTTCCCGTAATTTAGCTAATACTGCATCCAATGTAGCCGGTTTAGTATTGCGGCAAATAACTTTTCCACCAGAGATAGCAGCGGCAACAAGGAAAGTTCCTGTTTCAATGCGATCAGGTAAAATTCGATAAATACCACCACCTAAGCGCGCTACACCGTCAATAATAATGCTGTCGGTGCCCGCACCCGTAATTTTTGCTCCCAATGAATTTAAAAAGTTAGCTGTGTCTTCAACTTCAGGTTCACGAGCGGCGTTTTCAATGACGGTTTTTCCCTCTGCTAGGGTTGCAGCCGTCATTATAGACACAGTGGCGCCAACACTAACCTTATCCATAACAATATTGGCGCCTTGCAAACGACCCTCAACCGAGGCTTTAACATAACCTTCGTCTAAAGTAATTTTTGCGCCAAGTTGCTCAAGTCCAGCAATATGCAAATCTACTGGACGTGCACCAATCGCACATCCTCCCGGTAAAGACACCTGACCTTGACCGAAACGAGCAACTAATGGTGCCAAAGCCCAAATAGATGCACGCATCGTCTTGACTAATTCATAAGGAGCACAAAATTTATTAATACCACGTGCATCCACAAAAATAGCACCATTACGTTCAACTTTGGTACCTAACTGATTAAGTAATTCAATTGTTGTATCAATATCTTTTAACTTTGGCACATTTTGTAATTCAACGGGTTCTTCTGCCAATAATGATGCAAACAATATCGGTAGTGCTGCATTTTTTGCACCAGAAATCGAGACCTCTCCCATCAAACGAGTTGGCCCTTTTAATCGAAACTTATCCATCAAGAAATTCTCTATGAGTAATATTTATATTATTAATGCAGAAGTATAGTCTTAAAAACCATTGAGCTTACGATCTCTTGTCCATTCTGCAGGGGTATAAGCTTTAATTGATAATGCATGGATCCGATTATCTGCAATATATTCCATTAGCGGCGCATAAATCACTTGCTGCTGCTTAATCCGACTCATGCCATTAAACATTTCACCAACAGCAATTATTTGAAAATGGCTACCATCGCCATTGACGATCACTTCATCAAGTTTCAATTGTTCTATTAATACTTGCTTTATTTCATTTGTATCCATAATTAAACTCAATTCTAACATTAAAAGATAATGTATCTATCCTAATCGATCTATTATCTACTGCAAATCAAGCAAACGCCCTTGGCATAAAAAATGCGCAAGAGCGACTGCTTTATATATAAGCTAGTTTTAAAATTTATAACCTGATTAGTTTATAAAACTCTCAAGTTTATAAAGCCTGATAAGCGTATTAAAACGTTCACTAATACCTTCAAATACCAATTTATTCTCTGACCGCTGTTCTGACTTTAACCTAACAAACATAGCAAGTCCGGTAGAATCGATATGAGATAACTGGGAAACATTAATTGCATTGATACCTTTTAGTAACTGATTTCTCTGTTGCCAAAAAGCAGGCAAAGTATCACGATCAAGCTCACCATTTAAAATCAACGTATTACCATTCTGCTCCCAGGTTAATATGGGTTTCATGATTTTTTATTTTCCAAGGTGATCGGATTTTTTGCGCTACTGAGCAATTCTTGCGTCAAGCCGTCAATACCTTTGGTACGTAAAATATTAGCCCACTCATTTTGTTTAGTGGTAATTAAACTGACGCCTTCAGTAATCATATCATAAGCTTGCCAATAGCCTGTTTTACTGTTTTTACGCCATTGAAAATCAAGACGCACAGGAGGTCGCCCCTGTGGATCGGTAATCGTTACCCGAATAGCAACTACATTCCTATCACCTAGTGGTTGTTCAGGCGCAATTTGATATTGTTGACCATGATACATTGCCAAAGCCTGGCCATAAGCCTGTTCCAAATAGGCTTCAATTGCTTGAAAATAAGCATCCCGTTGTGAAGGCGTTGCACTACTATAATAAGATCCTAAGACTAATGCGCCAGCATATTTAATTTGGACATAAGGCATAAGTTCTTCACGAACAACCCTGCGTAAGTAATCTGGATTTTGCCGGATCATTGGTTGCTCATTTTTTAAGCGTGTAAAAGTTCTAGCGGCGGCTTCTTGCATCAGTTTATATGGGTTGGTTTGATCTATCGCCATCGCAAACGGAGCAACCACTAATAAAGCCACTATTAAGAAACGTTTAAGCATAAAATAGGTTCCTTCTCGTCATATTAGATTATTCATTATGGTGTCGCGGAAGATTTTTCGTTATTGCCGGAAACTGAGCTTGCCCTATTTGAACGATTAGGATCGCCACTTCTATATAATAATTGCCCAATTAAATCTTCCAATATTATGGCCGATTTCGTATCTTCAATGCGTCCACCTTCTTTAAGAAAGGTAACGCCCATATCTGGATCATAAAAACCCACATTCAGTGCTAAAAACTGTTCACCTAATAATCCAGCGGTGAGTATTGATAATGAGCTGGTATCAGGAATATTGTCATATTGACTAAAAATCGCTAAGGTAACACGTGGAGTATAAGTTTTCTTATCCAACATAATATCGACTATTCGGCCAACCACCACACCACCTATCTTTACCGGTGAATTGACTTTCAATCCACCTACATTGGTAAAAGAAGCTGTAACTTTATAAGTCGGTTGATTTCTAAATGATTTAATATCTGCAACTTTTAAACACAAAAAGACAATCGCAGCTAATGCAATCAAAACAAATAGTCCAACTAGAATTTCACTTTTCTTACTTTGCATGAATTAATTCCCAAACATCAGTGCAGTAAGCACAAAATCTAAACCCAACACAGCTAATGACGAATGTACAACAGTTCTGGTTGTTGCGCGACTGATCCCTTCCGATGTTGGGATTGCATCATAACCATTAAATAAAGCGATCCAACTGACCGTAAAAGCAAATACCACACTTTTAATAAAACAGTTGAGAATATCCTTTTTCCACTCAATAGCAGATTGCATCGATGACCAAAAAAAGCCCTCATCAATTCCTTTCCAATCGACACCAACTAGTGCACCTCCTAATATGCCCACTGCGACAAAAATCAATGCCAGTAATGGCATACTAATTAGCCCAGCCCAAAAACGCGGCGCAATCACTCGGCGTAGAGGATCAACTGCCATCATTTCCAAACTTGAGAGCTGCTCTGTGGCTTTCATGAGTCCTATTTCTGCTGTTAATGCAGAACCCGCTCTGCCAGCAAATAAAAGCGCTGTCACTACCGGCCCTAATTCCCTTAATAAAGAAAGGGCTACCATCATGCCAAGACTGGACTCAGCACTAAACATGGTCAAGACTAAATATCCTTGTAAACCAAGTACCATGCCAATGAATAATCCCGATACAGCAATAATTAATAAAGATAAGACTCCTACATTGTAGAGCTGTTTTATTAATAATGGCCACTGTTTTGCAAATTCAGGTCTACCAAATAAAGCCCGAAATAACAAATAGCCTGCACGGCCAAATGTCGCCACCACAGCCAATGAACGACGGCCTAATGCTGCTAGTGTATCAATTAGTATCATCCCATTACCCTAATAAATCTGCTGCATAATTTCCTGCCGGAAACTTAAATGGTACTGGACCATCTGCTATACCATCAAGAAATTGCCTAACCCGCGCATCCTTATTTTGTTGCAATTCTTTCGCTGTACCTTCAGCAATGACATGTTGCTCTGCAACAATATAAGCTTTATCCGCTATACTTAACACTTCTGGTACATCGTGAGAAACAATAACGCAAGTAATACCTAATGCCTGATTAAGTTCATCAATAAGTTTAACCAAAACCCCCATGGTTATCGGATCTTGCCCAACAAAAGGCTCATCAAATAGAATTAATTGTGGGTCAAGGGCAATAGCCCGTGCTAACGCGGCTCGTCTTGCCATACCGCCTGATAATTCAGCTGGCATAAGATTGGCTGCGCCTCTGAGTCCAACAGCTTCTAGCTTCATCGTAACAACTGTTTGAATAATTTCTGCTGCTAAAACAGTATGTTCACGTAAAGGAAAAGCAACATTGTCAAAAACATTCATATCAGTAAACAAGGCACCAGACTGAAACAACATACTCATTTTCTTTCGAGCGGCATAAAGTTCTGTGCTTGATAGTGTTGGAATATTAACACCATCAAACCAAATTTCTCCCTTATCTGGCCGTAATTGTCCACCAATCAAACGTAGCAAAGTTGTTTTTCCAATACCTGATGGCCCCATAATTGCCGTAATTTTTCCCCTGGGGATCGTCAAGCTCATATCGGTAAAAATCGGCCGTTGACCCCGAATAAAAGACATATCTTTGATTTCTATGATATTATCTACAGACTTCTTCATGACGATAATAGCCTTTCTGTCTAACTATCATTTAAGTATATTTACTCAGTATGGAACATATTACCTAAAAACTACCATATATTCGCTATCAATATTATTGCCAATTTTACTTTTGCTCATTACATGGTCACAATAAACAAATTCTCAAATGTCATCATAGTGAAAAATGCTATTTTTTTAATAATATGATGTACGGATAATACAATGTTGGCTGTAATATAAAACGAATGATATGAAAAAACAGCCTTACCAAAGAGCTATTAACCCATATAATTAAATTACTTATATCAAATTGGTAAATAAAAATGTCGGAAATTGATTTTCAAAAAACAGCAAAAAAGGTATTGGAAATTGAACGTAGTGGACTTGCCAATCTGGAGCAATATATTAATGATGATTTTAACCAAGCTTGTGAGCTGATTTTCACATGTGCTGGCAAAGTGGTAATTATGGGGATGGGAAAATCAGGCCATATTGGCCGTAAAATTGCAGCCACATTAGCCAGTACTGGAACACCTGCATTTTTTGTCCATCCAGGAGAAGCTAGTCATGGTGACTTAGGCATGATTAGCAGTAAAGATATTGTTCTAGCTATTTCTAACTCCGGTGAGTCAAATGAAATATTAGCACTCATTCCGGTGTTAAAACGCCAACACATTGCGCTAATTTGCATGACAAAAAACCCTGCAAGTAGCATGGGCAAAGCGGCAGATATTCACCTTTGTATCAAGGTGCCACAAGAAGCTTGCCCATTAGGTCTAGCGCCAACAACAAGCACAACTGCGATGCTCGTTATGGGAGATGCCATTGCTGTCGCTTTACTTGAAGCTCGTGGTTTTACTGCTGAAGATTTTGCACTCTCTCATCCCGGTGGCACATTAGGACGTAAACTTTTATTAAGAGTGAGTGACTTAATGCACACAGGGAAAAATATTCCTAATGTCCCGAAACAAGCAACATTACAGCAAGCATTAGTGGAAATTACGCACAAAAAACTTGGCATGGTGGTGATTTGTAACGAAGATATGCAGATTGAAGGTATTTTCACTGATGGTGACTTACGACGTGTCTTTGCAATGAATATTGACTTAAATAATGCCAAAATTGCCGATGTAATGACAACTGGGGGTATTAGAGTAAAACCTGATATGCTAGCGATTGACGCCTTAAATTTGATGCAACACCACCATATTACTTCATTACTGGTAGCAAAAGCAGATAAACTTGTGGGTGTTATTCATCTGCATGATCTTCTGCAAGTTGGCATCATATAATTATTGGAAATAATACATGAATGATCACAATAAAATAACAACTTGTTATGGCCCAGTAGAACAGCATATTGTTGAAAAAGCACGTCTGATAAAATTACTCATTTGCGATGTTGATGGTGTTATGACAGATGGCTTAGTTTATATGGGAAATAATGGTGAAGAGCTAAAAGCATTCAATGTAAAGGATGGTTACGGTATTCGTTGTTTACTAACCTCAGCGATTGAAGTTGCCATTATTACCGGGCGAAAAGCCAAATTATTGGAAAATCGTGCCAAAACGCTCGGTATCAATTATCTTTACCAAGGGCAAAGTGAAAAAAATTTAGCTTATAATGACCTGATGACCCGATTAAAACTCCAACCTCAACAAATTGCTTATATTGGTGATGATTTAATTGACTGGCCTGTCATGTCCCAGATAGGGCTTTCGGTTGCCGTAGCTGACGCGCATCCAATGTTGTTAAGTAAAGCGCATTATGTTACATATCAAGCAGGAGGCAAAGGTGCGGTACGTGAAATATGTGATCTTATCCTGCTTGCTCAAGACAAGATAGAAAATGCCCACGGTTTATCAATATAGGCAAAAATGAAACAACATGAGCAAATTTAAGTTTTGTCTTAACATTATATTAACACTGATTGTTTTAGCACTTATTGGCTGGAACTTAGCTGATTTTAATCAATCAAAAACGCCTGCTATGATTGATAACAGTCAACCAAATTATCAAACTGGCAATGCCGTTACCCATGTCTTTGATCCAATGGGTAAATTGGCTTATAAGTTGATAACGGATGAGACACACCACTTTTCCAGCAATAAAATCACTTGGTTCATTAATCCAGTATTAACAACCTACGACCCAAAGAGTATCCCAACTTGGGCCATACGAGCCAATAAAGCTAAATTAACAAATGACAACATGCTCTATTTATATGGTAATGTTCAAGTAAATAGCTTAAATCCAACTTCAGATTTACAAAAAATTTTGACAGAAAATGCCATCGTTAACCTAATTACCCAGGATGTTTCATCCAATGATAAAGTCACGGTAATTGGTATCGGTTTACGATCAGTGGGTATGAAAATGCGCGGTAATATGCGAACCCATACCGCAGAGTTAATTGAAGATGTTAAGACCTATTACGAAATCCCAAATAAGCAGACCGCTCCCGAAGGAAACCACTAAAATGATATTGGCAAAAAAGATTTTCCTTAATATAGCACTTACTAGCTCAATATTTATATTAAGCTTGCCAGCAATGGCGCTGAAAAGTGACTCTCAACAACCCATTCAGATTGATTCAGTCAAACAGTCACTTGATTTAGAAAAGAATATTACTACATTTACAGAAAATGTTGTCATAAAACAAGGTTCTATAGATGTTCGAGCTGATAAAGTCGTTGTTACTCGTCCAAACGGCGATGCTAAAAAAATGGTTGTCGAAGCCTATGGTACGCCAGCGACCTTTTATCAATTACAAGATGATGGTAAACCAATCAAAGGCCACAGCGATAAAATGCGTTATGAAATGGAAAAAGAGCTGGTTATTTTAACGGGTAATGCTTATCTTGAACAACTAGATAGTAATATTAAAGGTGACAAAATTACCTATTTAGTCCCAACCCAACAAATGGAAGCGTTTAGCGATAAAGGGAAACGAGTAACAACCATATTGTTACCTTCCCAATTACAAGAAAAAGGCCCTGGTGTGAAAAACACAAATGATAGTAAGAGTAAATAATAAAAATGGCTAAATTAACTGCGAAACAGTTGGCAAAAACATACAAAAACCGTAAGGTTGTCGAAGATGTTAGCCTAGAAGTCAGTTCAGGTGAAATCGTTGGTTTACTAGGGCCAAACGGTGCAGGTAAAACGACAACCTTTTATATGGTAGTTGGTATCGTTCCTCGTGATATTGGAAAAATTACTATTGACGATGAAGATATCAGTTTGCTACCGCTGCATGAACGGGCTCGTAGAGGAATAGGCTATTTACCACAAGAAGCCTCAATATTTCGTCGGCTAAATGTTTACGATAATCTGATGGCAGTATTAGAAATTCGTAAAGATTTAACATCTGAAGAAAAACAACAACGCGCCGAAGAATTGATGGAAGAATTTAGTATTACTCATTTAAGAAATAATCTCGGTCAATCACTTTCTGGTGGGGAGCGCCGCCGAGTGGAAATAGCACGGGCATTGGCGGCTAATCCTAAATTTATTCTCTTAGATGAACCTTTTGCTGGTGTTGATCCGATTTCCGTATTAGATATAAAAAAAATAATCCAACACTTGAGAGATTATGGTTTAGGCGTGTTAATAACCGATCATAATGTCAGAGAAACATTAGATGTTTGTGAACGCGCTTATATTGTCAGTCAAGGTCATCTTATCGCTCATGGAACCCCTAAAGCGATTTTAGAAAATGAGCAAGTCAAACGCGTCTATTTGGGAGAAGGTTTCCGCCTCTAACCGTGACTCATTAAAGTTGTAAATTTTTTATTATGTTATTCCCAAGAGGTTAAGCCAATTTTATGAAACAGAGTTTGCAACTCCGACTCAGTCAGCAGTTGGCGATGACACCACAGCTACAACAAGCTATTCGTTTGTTGCAACTTTCAACATTAGAACTTCAACAAGAAATTCAGCAAGCACTTGAAACCAATCCTTTACTTGAACAAGATGACCTCTACCAAGAAATCGAAACATCAGATATTAATGATAACGAGCCAGCGGCACTAGATAGTTTTGAAGCAATTGAACAAAATGAGATGCCTAACGAATTGCCTTTAGATACTAACTGGGAAGAAATTTATATTTCAGATAGTCATTCAAAGCTAACCAATAATTTTAGCGACAATGATTTTACCCTCTACCAAGGGGAAACGTTACAAACATTGCAAGATTATTTATCCTGGCAAGCATCGTTAACCCCCTTTACTGAAATAGATGCAGCAATTGCTACCGCCATTATTGATGCTATCGACGATTCCGGCTATTTAAGCACCACTATTGAAGATATTTATACCGGTTTAGCGCTAAGCGATATTACCCTGGAAGAAGTAGAAATTGTATTAAAACGGATCCAACACTTTGATCCGATTGGCGTTGCAGCAAAAAATTTACAAGACTGCTTACTTATTCAGTTATCAGCGTTACCTAACGAGACTCCTTTTCTAAAAGAAGCTAAACTCATAATTAACGACCATTTAGAATTACTTGGCAATCGTGATTTTCGGCAACTTAGCCGGAAAACTAAATTAAAAGAAACGGCTTTGAAAGAAGTTATCGCTATGATCCAACGATTAGATCCTAAACCTGGACAAATCATTCAAACTAAAGAACCACAATATATTGTCCCAGACGCTCTAGTTCGTAAAATAGATAATGACTGGCAAGTAGCCCTTAATACTGAAAACATTCCACGCTTAAAAATCAATCAACATTATGCTTCTCTAGGCAAATACTCTAATAATGAAGAAGATAACCAATTCATCCGTAACAACTTACAAGAGGCGAAATGGTTAATAAAAAGTTTAGAAAGTCGTAATGAAACTTTATTAAAAGTTGCCCAATGTATTGTTGAAAATCAGCAAGAATTTTTTGAATATGGTGAAGAGCATATGAAACCTATGGTACTAGCGGATATTGCTTATCAGGTTGATATGCACGAATCGACGATTTCCCGTGTCACATCACAAAAATACCTTTATAGCCCAAGAGGTATTTTTGAACTGAAATACTTTTTTTCTAGCCATGTTAACACTGATACAGGAGGAGAAGCGTCTTCTATTGCTATACGCGCGCTAGTAAAAAAACTCATTGCGGCAGAGAACCCTGTAAAACCCTTGAGTGATAATAAATTAACGAGCATACTAGCAGAACAGGGTATTCAAATTGCTCGTCGTACAGTTGCTAAATATCGAGAGTCTCTATCCATTCCACCCTCTAATCAGCGTAAAAAACTGATTTGAATTAACTGAGAAGGAAGATACTATGGAATTTCAAATTACTGGACAAAATATTAAAATTACCGAAGCATTACGCCAAACCGTTGAAGAAAAATGTTCAAAATTCGAACAATACTTTGACCATATCAATGGTCTTCATGTAATTTTAAAAGTACAGAAATTTAATCAAATTGCTGAAGCAACGGCGAAAGTGAATGGAGCGGAACTCCATGCTTCTGCTCAAGAAGATGATATGTATGCTGCTATTGATGCCATGGTAGAAAAAATGGCACGCCAGCTTACTAAATATAAAGAAAAATTGAAACAACATTAATTTGTGTTATTAAACAACAAGGGCATATGACACTAAATATAGATTATTGATGCTAGTATCGTTCATACCAGATATTGATTATGGATATCTGGTATAATTGCCCAAAGTGAATAAATCCAATGAATAGTGAAAAAAAATTATCATTAAGCTCGGTATTAACACCATCATGTACACTAAATAATGTACATTGTACGAGTAAAAAACGAGCACTAGAGATTATCAGTGAAGTTGCTGCTATTGAACTAAATGTGCCTGAAAATATTGTTTTTGACTCTTTACTAACCCGTGAAAAAGTCGGCACAACCGGTATTGGTGGGGGTATTGCAATACCTCATGGCAAATTAAATGACAGTAATTCATCCGACGCAGTGGGTGTATTTCTTCATTTGGATGAACCTATTGCTTTTGATGCCATTGATAATCAGTCTGTTGATTTGCTGTTTGCATTATTAGTACCTTCAGAGCAATGTAAAACCCATTTACATACGCTCTCTTTAATTGCCAAACGGTTGGCTGACAAAAACTTATGTCGTCGTTTAAGGGCTGCGCAAAGTAATGAAGAACTCTATCAAATCATTACTGAATAACGGTTTTAAAAAATCTATGCCAAAAATAATGATTTTTTATTGTGAACAAACTTAAGGAGTATTACTCATGGTGCTGATGATAGTCAGTGGCCGCTCTGGTTCAGGTAAATCTGTTGCTCTACGAGCACTGGAGGATATGGGTTTTTATTGTGTTGATAATCTGCCCGTTATTTTACTACCAGAATTAGCCAATACACTGGCTGAACGACAAACTTCAGCTGCTGTGAGTATTGATGTTCGTAATATGCCTGCCGATCCGGCAATTTTCGAAAAAGCGTTAAAAAATCTACCGGCTAATTTTTCCCCGCAATTACTTTTTCTTGATGCAGATCGTAACACTCTGATCCGAAGATATAGCGATACACGCCGGCTACACCCACTCTCCAGCAAAAAGTTATCATTAGAAAATGCGATTGATGAGGAAAATGATTTATTAGAACCCTTGCGTTCACGAGCTGATTTAGTCATCGATACCTCTGAAATGTCAGTGCATGAACTGGCTGAAATGCTAAGAGCTCGTTTATTAGGTAAGCGAGAACGTGAATTGACTATGGTATTCGAATCCTTTGGCTTCAAACATGGTATTCCGATCGATGCAGATTATGTCTTTGATGTACGTTTTTTACCTAATCCACACTGGGATCCCAAATTACGTCCTATGACAGGTCTCGATCGTCCTGTTGCCGCCTTTCTTGACCGACATACAGAAGTGCATAATTTTATTTATCAAACACGTAGTTATCTTGAATTATGGTTACCCATGTTAGAATCGAACAATCGTAGCTATTTGACGATTGCTATCGGTTGTACCGGAGGTAAACACCGTTCAGTTTATGTTGCCGAACAATTGGCTGATTATTTTCGTTCAAGAGGAAAAAATGTTCAGTCGCGTCATCGAACGTTGGAAAAAAGAAAATCATGACCGTTTATCATCGCATTATTATAAAAAACCAGCAGGGTATGCATGCCAGGCCAGCAATAATGCTTTGTGAACTGATCCAACAGTTTGAATCTACGGTACTCTTGCGTAACTGCCATAATATTGAAGCTCAAGCAGATAGTGTCATAGCGATGTTGATGCTAGATTCAGAGCAAGGTAGTTATATCGATCTTGAAGTAACGGGTCCAGATGAAGAACAGGCATTGGCAGCAATTATTCAACTTTTTCAGCACAAACTTGAAGATGACTAATCAATTTTCTATCGAAATGTCATGATATCGACATTATTCGTCAGCAAAATCACCTTTCATTACTGTAAAGCTCTATCAGCTAACTCCATTTCTTAAAAAGCTAATATTAAAACGTTGAGGCAAATTGCAGCTAATGTCATTTTGCCACAACTTAAATGCTAGTGAGCTAACGGCAACAAAATAGCTGTCTCTATCGTGCGGCCAATGTTGGCTGTTGCGATAAGATGCACGTTACCTTAATCGGCTAGTTTTTGCCCATTTTCGCATTCTTCATTAGCAATTTATTAGCAATAATTGGTTTACTGCCCAGCTACATGCATTTCTGACAATAAAACCGAACCACATTGAATATTACTACGCGTTTCGATATCGTTGGCTATTGTTACAATATTAGCCCACATCTGTTTTAAATTACCGGCAATAGTAATTTCACTGACAGGATATTGTATTACTCCGTTTTCGACCCAAAATCCGGCCGCTCCTCGAGAATAATCCCCCGTTACCATACTCACTCCCTGCCCCATCAATTCAGTGACAACCAATCCTGTCCCCATTTCTTTTAATAAAGCAGCAAAATCTAATCCTTGGCCGGCAATATGCCAATTATGGATACCACCAGCATGACCAGTACTCTGCAAGCTAAGCTTACGTGCTGAATAAGTGGTCAATAACCAAGTTTGTAATATTCCTTGCTCAATAATATTACGTTGAGTGGTATTAACTCCTTCACTATCAAAAGGAGATGACGCAAGCCCCCCAATTTGATGAGGATTTTCTTGAATGGTTAACCAAGCAGGAAAAATTTGCTTACCCAGGCTGTCTAATAAAAAAGAGGATCTTCGATAAATACTGGTACCACTAATCGCACCAACCAGGTGAGCAAACAAACCAGTTGCGACCTCAGCAGCAAAAATGACCGGTGTTTTCATCGTTGATAATTTACGCGGCGAAAGCCGGGCTACAGTTCGGCGAGCGGCCTCCTGTCCAACCCATTGCGGTGATTGTAAATCCTCTAAGCGGCGGGCAATGGTATAAGCATAATCTCGCTCCATCCCATCATTCTCCTGCGCAATCACACAACTTGACATTGAATGGCGGCTGGAGCAATAGCTCTGTAACATTCCGTGAGTATTACCAAACACTCTGATACCATAATGACTATTAAAGCTTCCTCCTTCGGTATTTTTAATCCTCTTATCCGCATTTAAAGCAGATATTTCCGCTTCACTTGCCAATTTGATTGCCTTTTCGGTATCAATATCAAAGGGATAAAAGAGTTTTAAATCAGGCGATTGATAAGCCAAAAGTTCAGCGTCTGCTAAACCAGCAAAGGGGTCTTCTGAAGTATACTGGGCAATATCAATAGCGGCTTGCACCGTACGCTTAATGGCTTCCGGATGTAAGTTAGTCGATGACGCGCTGCCTTTACGTCGCTTATGATAAACCGTGATGCCGAGCGCACCATCACTATTAAACTCAATATTTTCAGTTTCACCAAAACGGGTACTTACACTGATACCTGTTGATTTATTAATAGCCACTTCAGCTGCATCACAATGGGCTGTAGCGTAAGATAATGCATATGCAACTGTTTCTTCTAATTGTTTACGTTGTAATAAAACCTGTTCAGTCAAACTCATTGATATCATCCAAATATAGAAAATAAAATCAACTCAACCAATACCTATCTGCAGCAGA
Source organism: Bombus cullumanus (assembly GCA_014737535.1). Lineage (NCBI taxonomy): Eukaryota > Metazoa > Arthropoda > Insecta > Hymenoptera > Apidae > Bombus > Bombus cullumanus. The sequence goes on along the minus strand of JACXIX010000129.1, from coordinate 93,924 downwards.
AAATAAATCCTCTATAGCATTAAATCTATTTTCCCAGTTACAATAGAGATAAGATGTTAACATACCAGACGACAGATTATTCTAAAATAAAATAATTCTGCGTTTTACTAAGAGGAAAGCCGCGATGGCAAAACAGCCCAATAACTGGTTCGATGATAACGCCGATAATATCGATAAGGATGAAATCATCTGGGTCAGTAAAAGCGAAATCAAGCGTGATGCCGAAGCGCTAAAAAAGCTGGGAGCTGAACTGGTTGAACTTAGTAAACATGAACTAGAACGAATCCCCCTTGATGATGAACTACTAGCAGCCGTTGAATTAGCGCAAAAAATTAAGCGTGAAGGACGACGACGCCAGTTACAATTTATTGGTAAATTACTCAGAGCGCAAGATCCTCAACCTATTTATGATGCGTTGGATAAGCTGAAAAATCGGCACAATCAACAAATCGCTATATTACATAAGCTTGAGGCTTTACGTAATCAATTACTAGAAAATAGCGATAATGCGATTGAAGATGTAATAGGTTTATTTCCCTTAGCCGATCGTCAACAGCTACGTACATTAATTCGTAATTGCAAAAAAGAAAGAGAGACAAATAAACCGGCTAAAGCTTATCGCCAACTCTTTCAGTACCTAAAAACACTATCTGAAAGCGCCTAGACTGGATCAGACTGGGAGGCTCGGCAATGAAATATTAATTGCCCTCCCAATGTGTGTTCCGCTTCTCTAAAAACCGTTATTACTTCAGCAAATTTTGTTAACTGATGTTGATTTATATGAGAAAAAATAACCTCTACCGGTAAAGCAATTTCCCCAGTCAACACATCCCACAGGGCATCCAAATTTTGGCCAAACCATTTTGGCAATTCAAAAACCAATATCGCTTTTTGATAGAAATCAGCCAGATTGTCTATTTCACGAAAATCAAACTCAACACAATGCATCATTTAATTCACTCTTGAAAAGGTTTTATAATGATCTAAAGTTACATAAATCAATCCATCTGATGAGTAAAGCAGTCGATCACTACCTCGATGACCACAGTGATAATTGATATCAGCTTCATACCATTGGCGATCTGGCGCAGAAGGTAGTAATTTTTCTCGATTATTGTATCTATCGCCACCAATCGCTTTACCCGGCACAACCTGACATAAATTACCTTCTCTTGGGCTCCAGCCATTTTGTTGCGCTTTTCTTTTCGTAATATAAAAGTCAGGTAATCTATGATATTGCCGTAGATAATTAACCACATTTTGCTGTGCTGTTAACTGGTCAATATTGTGCACAGCTGTTGGCCTTTCCGCTTGGCCGATAACTTTTGCCTGCTGCAGACTATTCCATTTAAAGTAAACACCTGCCCCTATTAATATGGCTAATATTACCGAGATAACAATTTTTTTATTCATCCAATAATCCAAAAATTTTATTATGTTGTTCCACCAACCGTCATACTATCGAGCTTTAATGTTGGTTGGCCAACACCAACAGGAATACTTTGCCCTTCTTTGCCACAAACACCTATCCCACTATCAAGTTTGAGATCGTTGCCAACCATGGAAATCTGCTGCATTGCTTCTTTCCCCGCACCGATTAATGTTGCTCCTTTTATCGGCTGCGTGATCTTCCCTTTTTCGATCAAATAGGCTTCCGCAGTGGAAAACACAAATTTGCCTGAGGTAATATCAACTTGTCCACCAGCAAAATTAGGTGCATAAATTCCACGCTCTACACTGGCTATTATCTCTTCAGGAGTTGACTGTCCCGCTAACATATAGGTATTTGTCATCCGAGGCATCGGCAAATGCGCATAAGATTCACGGCGACCATTGCCAGTTGGCAAAACCCCCATCAAACGTGCATTCATTTTGTCTTGCATATAACCTTTTAAAATACCATTTTCAATCAAAACATTATATTGACCTGGCACCCCCTCATCATCAATGGCTAAAGATCCTCTACGCCCGACTAGCGTCGCATCATCAACTACGGTACAAAGTGGTGAAGCAACTTGTTGACCGATTTTGCCACTAAAGATGGATGTTCCACGACGATTAAAATCGCCTTCAAGACCATGGCCGACTGCCTCGTGTAGTAAGACACCTGGCCAGCCAGCACCTAGCACCACAGGCATTGTTCCTGCTGGCGCAGCAATTGCAGCAAGATTAACCAATGCTATGCGTACAGCCTCGCGGGCATAATATTCCGCCCGAACCTCACCCTGAACTGTTTCAAGAAAATACTGGTAACCATAACGACCACCGCCACCACTAGCCGCACGCTCACGCTTGCCATCATGTTCGACTAGCACACTGACAGATAAACGTACTAGTGGGCGAATATCAGCCGCCAAAGTGCCATCTGTTGCAACGATAAGAATATGTTCATAAACGGCAGATAGCGTTACATCAACCTCTTGCACGCGAGGATCTTCGGCTCTAGCAATTTGATCAACACGCCGCAGCAAGGCTATTTTCTCTTCAGGACTCATTGTTTGCAGAGGATCAATCGCAGAGTATAAATGTTTAAAATCGACCTGATTAATTAGAGATACTTTGCCTTGTCCACCTTGATTTACAATGCTTCGTGCTGCATTAGCGCTTTGCTGTAATGCCTGTAAAGTGATCTGATCAGCATAAGCAAACCCGGTTTTATCATCACGAATAGCGCGAATACCTACACCCTGATCAATATTGTAGGATCCTCTTTTTATAATACCGTCTTCCAATCCCCATGCTTCATGACAACTCGACTGAAAATAGAGATCGGCATAATCTAAATGTCGCTCTGCAAGTGATGCTAAAATATCTTGCAAATGTTGATGATTAAGATCGTTTGATGTTAGCAAATATTCACTAACAGAGGTTAAACTCATATTTATTTACTCTTTCTATTTCGTTTCATGTTCAATCAATGGCATCAAACTGGTACAGAAGCGATTATGTTTTACGACTTTCATCTGCTCACGGACACCGATTAGCCTTTCTCTCGCTTTATCAATATTAAGGGTTAATGCACTCACTGCATCTGCATTTTCTTGCACAATATTACCCCAGCTATCAACCACCATTGAGTGACCCCAAGTACGACGTTGACCATGTACACCTATTTGTGCAGGCGCTAAAATAATACATTGATTTTCAATTGCACGGGCTTTTAAAAGTGTCTCCCAGTGTGCTTCACCAGTTAAACGAGTAAAAGCAGCGGGCACAGCAATAAGATCCGCCCCTTGCTTTCTTAATGCCTGAAATAGGCTGGGAAAACGTAAATCATAACAAATCGTCAGTCCTAAACGGCCAACCGGCGTATCAACGACTGTAATATGTTCACCTCGTTGATAAATTGAAGATTCATTATAAATACCCTGTTCATCATCAATAATATTCACATCAAACATGTGAATTTTGTCATAACGAGCGCGAATTTCACCATTTTCATCAAATAACAGACTACTACTCGTTATAAGTTCAGGATCTTCTCGACTAATTAGTGGCATAGAGCCTACCAATATCCATACTTGATATTGGCGAGCCATTTCAGCAATTGCGCTTTGTAAAGGACCTTTACCCTGTAATTCAGCAAAATTACGGTAACTGATATTATCACTAAACAACAGTGCATTTTCCGGTGTTAAAACCACTTTTACACTATTCGGCAATTGTTTAATCTGTTGCTCTATCTGCGCAAGGTTATGTTTAGTATTTTTACCACTACACAATTGTAATAGTGCAATATTGTCACTTGTCATCCTGTTGATTCTCCTTCAATTGACGCAAAGTTTCATCAATTTTTGGTTGTTCCAGACTACCGGTAATTCGATAACGAATAACCGATATTTTACTCCATAATGGCCCCAATACTCTAGTGGCGGCAAACACAGCTGCACCTGCTAGTGGATTAACCGCAAACGCCGTCGCAACACCTACCGTGGCTGAAATTTCAGGGGTAATGATAGCTTCTAAATTCATATCACGACGGACTAAATTAATTTTGCCATGTATTGCAATATCAGCCATTAAACCATCAATAGAAAAATCATCGGTATTTAAGATGCCATTTTTTATATTGGCTCTGCCACGAATGGAATCGAACGCAAAGTCATTACTAAAAGTATCACTAAAATCCAGTTGCAATTTACGCAGCAGTGCGTCGAAACTAACAAAACGTAACAACTGACCTGCACCACCACCACCCATCTGAGCAATTGCTCCCTTAGTCAAATTAAAACTCAGATTACCATTCAAACTATTAACATCCGGTTGCCATGGCACTGTTGCCCAATTTAAATCAAAATCAATTTTAAAGGGTGCCTGTTTAATAGGCACTAGTATGCCGTAATAAGCAGCCAGATCATCAAATCGGTTACCTTTTAATATCCCTCTTATGCTGGTACTGTTCTGTTGATCTGCATACCATATACCAGAGATTTTCAAATTAGTGGCACTATTTATTAACGATCCCTCTTTTAAAATAAGTGTTTGTCTATTCCGGATAATTTGCGCTTTAAGCTCACCAAGTTTATAGCCGGCAACCCAGCATTCCGAGCAATAAATATCCATATTGGGCCAAGCAAAAATATCATATCTTTGCGCAATGTTATTTGTTGCCACGTCATCTTGCTGTTGGGATGAAATTTCTGGATTGAAATAAAGATAGTTGATCCTAGCTTGCCAGTTACCTTGCTTCGGAATAGTTAAGCTTCCCTTTAACATATCACTCTGTGCAACAATTTTCGTCAATTCCGCCGTTTTATTAATGGCAAATACCATATTATCCCATTGCTGTTTAGCAAAAGTGATCTTTGGTAAGTTAACAATAGCAATATCCGGTAGCACAAATGATTTACCATAATTTTGTGGCGCTAAGTTTAGTGAAGAAAATAAAGCCAACCATGAAAACCATTTTGGATCACTAATTTCAGGTAAATTGATCATAATTAACGAGCTGTTCGGCAGAACAACCCGTTTGGGTATGTAAGGCTGAAAAGCACCTTTTAGTAAACGGACTTGCTTGTCAGTAAATTGCCATTCAGTATTAAAGCTAATTTGCTGACCAACATCGCCATAAATTTGCAATTGCCGGGTATTACCACTAGCACGAATTTGCATATCAGCTAATTGCCTTAGTTGCTGAGAATCCAGACCAGGAAGTTGGCTGCCAAGCTGGCCTAATTTACTATTAAGAGCAATGGATAAGGTAGGATTTTGCTTTAACTGATTGGGCAATTGAATATTAACCTGTCCTTGCCAGGCTGTGCTACCCGCCAAGTAACGTGTAATCGATTTAGGCAAAATAGCTATTTTTTTAGCTTGCCAATTACCGTCAACATTAACAATAATCTGGTAATTCTGTCGCTGATCGGTGGTATTAAATGTTAAATTTATTGGTTGACCAAACCATTGAGCTTGCAATTTTTCACTTTTCAAATCACCATTAAGAAAATAAAAACGTCCTGTTAATTGTTTCAACTGACTATCAATAGCTGTGATATCGACATCATTATTATTAAGATCAACTTGACCACTGGCAATCACACTGCCACTATTCTCCTCCAACGGAATATTAAGCACCAATTTACCATTAATATTACCGCCTATTTTCACTGCATCTAATGCCTTACCAATCGAACCCTCCATTGGGCTGTGGTTAAAATAATTACGGATCGCTTTTCCATCGCCGCTAACATTTGATTTTATTAATAATTTCGACTGACTATAATCAGCAATACTTGCGCTAAGATCCAACGCTGTAGCATCCCCTAATTTCACACTAGGCGCCGACATCCAAAGTCCATTACGTTCAAAATTAAGATCGATATCTAAATCAAAAATTGTCGGCCAATCAGGTTGATATTTAAAAGTTGCGTTTCGTAGTGGCACAAAAACTTGAAATTGCCCGTTATTCTTTTTAAAAGGAAAATCAGCCGGATCACCATGAAAAATCATAGTGGCAGCGTCAACATGGCCGGCAATAATTGCTTTTGTTAGATAATCAGTTAAATCTTTGCCCATTAAGGTTGCGGGAAAATAACGCCATGCTTCACCCGCATCGGTCAATTGCGCGCCAAGCAAAATACTTAATATCGGTGGCTGATCTTTTATTGCTAGATAACGAAAATCACCGGTTGTCGATAGTGATTTTGCTTGCAACTGCAAATTCTCACTCCAAATCTGGCGTGAATTGTCTTCTTCTGACCAAGAAATTGTTCCCTGTCCGGTAGAAATTTCTAATGGTGCTTTAAACATCGGCGCATATTCAATAAAACTGTTATTTAAGTTAAATGAAAATACCCCTCCTTGCTGACTCCCGCGTAATGAACCACTAAAATGGCTAACTGAAGGCAAATCTTTCCAACGTATCCAGCTAATATCTTGCCAAGTTACATCAATTAACGCCTTTTCTGGCTTATCAGGAGTAATATCCAATGCAAGTGCGATGAGTTGACCTTTTGGCTGACGTTTTTGCCAATCACTGATAAATTCAGGCGTGAAAAAAGAGAAAATAGGCAAAATAGATCTTAATCGTTCTAATTGAATATTATTAACCCGTATACGCCAAAGATTTTCATCTGCTGTTGATTGGGGTAAATAGAGTAGAGAAATTTGGCCTTCAAGCCATTGTTGTTGATCGGTTTTTAATTGTTGTAACTGTGGAATATTAAATAACCAACCATTTTCTTGGCGATGCAGGGTCAGCAATAAATCATCAACAGTCAACTGATGCTCTTGTTCATCAACCTGCCAATTTGCCTGTCCCTGATGTAGCTGTAGTTGCCCCCCTTCGATACGGCTATCTTTGATCGTAATCCAGCTAGAAAGACTAAACACTGCATTCTGTAATCCAGTACTATCCCGTAACCAACGACTTAACCAAGGGCGCAAATTAACATTATCTGCCTGTAAGTAAACCGTTCCTTCATTAATGACACCATTTTTATTACGAAGGTTGAGTTTAATTTGAATGGCATCCTGATCTTGCTGCTGTTGCACACTATCAAGATTGACAAATCCTTGTGCTCGATGATATTCATTTTGATTTAACCAGGTTAGCTCCGGGATCTTTAATGTTCTTTTTTCTGCTGATGGCGTTAAAAAAGTGATTCGACTTTCTTTTAGCGTAAAATAATCAAATTGCTTTAAAAACAGTTCATCTAAGGCATCTAAATCAAAATGACTAAAATCACCTTCACTGACAAATTCTAGTGGTTTATAACAATCTGCATTTAATTGATAGAAAATAATATCGCGAAAACGTAGATGTAAAGAAAATAGTGAACGCCATATATCAAATGAAAACTTTACTTTCTTTACCTTGATATTTACTTTCTCAGTGGTGACACTGACATCAGAAATCGTTAATACCGGCCCAAAAGAGACCCATTCACCTTCAATATGACCTATTTTAAACGGTATTCCCGTTAGCGTTTGAATTTGTCCTTCAAGTTGATTTCGATATTCATTAATTTGAGGAAGAAAAAGACGCAATCCAATAATGGCTAACGCCATAATAAGTACTATTACTGTGCTTATGGCTACCAATACCTTAGGTAGTCGCTTCACCCATCTCTCCTTCCAAAAGAAGTTACTACAATGACAATCTAGCCGTTAGCATAACTACATCATAACAACATCAAACTGTTCCTGACTATACAGTGACTCAATTTGGACTTTGACCGATTTGCCAACAAAAATTTCTACTTCCGCCAATACATGAGATTCATCACCATTTAATGCCTCAACAACCGCGGGTGAAGCATAGACTAAGAAACGATTGGCATCGATAGTACGATTTATACGAACAATTTCACGTAAAATTTCATAACAGACTGTTTCTACCGATTTTACCGTTCCTCTACCCTGGCAAGTTGGGCATTCATTACAAAGAACATGTTCAAGGCTTTCTCGCGTTCTTTTGCGAGTCATCTCTACCAATCCTAGTTGAGAAAAACCATTAATAGTGGTTTTGACCCGATCTTTCAATAATGATTGCTCCAGCGATGCCAAAACACGGCGACGATGCTCAGGATCAAGCATATCAATAAAATCGATAATAATAATACCACCCAAGTTGCGTAACCTTAACTGTCTCGCTATGGCTTGTGACGCTTCAATATTGGTATTAAAAATGGTCTCTTCCAAGTTACGGTGACCAACAAAAGCACCGGTATTAATATCAATGGTGGTCATCGCTTCAGTTTGATCAATAATCAGATAGCCACCTGATTTTAATTCAACCTTACGTTCTAAAGCACGTTGGATCTCTTTCTCAACATCATATAGATCTAATATTGGTAATGGCCCTTGATACAGTTCAAGTTTTACTGTCATTTCAGGCACATATTCATCAATGAAATCTTTTAATGAAACAAAAGTCAGTTTTGAATCAACCCGGATCCGGTCTAATGAAGCACCGGCAAAATCACGAATAATACGATGTGCTAAAGCCAGTTCGCCATAGATCTGCATACGAGACTTATGACGTTTTTTACGTTCAACAATTTTAGACCATAAACGCTTCAAGAAGGCAGCATCTTGAGCCAATTCATCATCACCTACCCCTTCTGCCGCAGTACGAATAATGAAGCCACCATTTTCATCACAAAATAGTTCAACAATACTTTTCAAACGTTCTCGTTCTTCTTCACCTTCAATGCGTTGGGAAACACCAACATGAGAAGCGCCTGGCATAAAAACAAGATAACGGGAGGGTAATGTGATATCTGTTGTTAAACGTGCCCCTTTTGTACCAAGCGGATCTTTAACCACCTGTACCATAATATCTTGCCCTTGCCGAACCAGTTCGCCAATATCACGCACATGAAAGTTTTTTTGTTCATCACCGGCAATGCATTCGGTATGCGGCATAATATCAGAGGCATGAAGAAAAGCAGATTTTTCCAAGCCAATATCAACAAAGGCCGCCTGCATACCGGGCAAAACTCGACTCACACGACCTTTGTAAATATTACCTACAATTCCTCTTTTAGCTTCACGCTCAATGTGAATTTCCTGTAACACGCCACCATCAATATAAGCCACCCGCGTTTCAGAAGGGGTTACATTGACTAATAGTTCAGCTACCATAGCTCTTGTTCCTATTATTTAACGCTAGAAATTTAGTCAATAATTCATCTGTTTCAACTAACGGTAACCCCACTACGGCGTGGTAACTTCCGACAATCCGCCTAACAAAACAGCCACCTTTACCCTGGATAGCATAAGCTCCTGCCTTGTCCATAGGTTCTCCCGACAAGATATATTGATCGATTTCTTTATTTGTTAACTGTCGCAATGTTACTTCGGTGACAATTAAATCATACAATGTCTTTTGTTTATCTGAGAACGCAATTGCAGTCATCACTTGGTGTGTTCTGCCAGAAAGTTGTCTTAATATTTGCGCAGCATGATTTTCATCTTTAGGCTTACCCAAAATATTTCCATCATTTACAACAATAGTATCCGCCCCTAACACTGGATAGGGTTTCGTTGCCATATCAGCACCCGCTTGTGATTTTTCACATGCTAAACGAATTACATATTCACTTGGTCTCTCTCCTTCACACCATAATTCAGATATTTCAGGATGAATAATGTCAAATAGCCATCCTAGCTGTTCAATTAACTTACGCCTTCTTGGCGAAGCTGACGCTAAATAGATTCTATTTACCATAGAAAAAACTCTCAGAAAAAATAGACAATTGACTGTCCATTTTTAACGAACTAAAAACTGACGTCGAACTTTGCGCAATAATAAAAACATCCAAGGCCACAAAATGGCATTAATCAAACAATTCCAGAATATTTCAGGATGAAATAAAACAAGAGAAGAAAGAAACTCTGCCCAGAATATCGTAAAATTCATAACCACTGATAATCCAGCAATAACAAGTGATTGTTGCCACAGTGCCATATTACGAAGAAGCTGATGTTTATACGATACTAAATAACAAATCATACTATAAGCTAATGCATGTACACCAAGCGCTGACCCTTGGATCAAATCCATTAAGATCCCCAAAAAAAATCCCGTACCTACACTAACTCGATGTGGCAAAGCCATAACCCAATAAATTAAAATTAAAGCTAACCATGTAGGCCGATAATAAATAAACTGCTCAGGCCAGGGCATTTGCTCCAAAATTATTGCAATTAAAAAGGACAGCCAAATGATCCACCGCCCATTACCACGGTATTGATCCACTCTATGTTTCCTTTAGTTGCCTTGATTTCACGGTAGCAATTCCTATTGAGCGACCAAAGGAGGTTGCTCGACATTTTTTTTCATTTCTGTAGATGGTAGCTGTGGCCCTTGAAGCTCGTTTGGGCCAGGAAGCACCTGGGGCAGAATCTTCATTAAACGCTCATTTGCTGCTCGATATACTTCTGATGGAGGTAAAGGATGAGAAGGATCGCTAGAGTTTCCCCATAGCAATAAGAGATAGCGTAGTCTTTGTAAATCTGCGGTAGGTCGTGCATGAATAATCGTATAAGCGCGTTGGGTATCATGCTTTACGGAAGAGACAATCGCAACGGGATAACCTTCGGGAAAACGTCCGCCTAAACCAGATGTGACTATCACATCACCAATACGTATATCAATATTATCGGGTAAAGGTTCAAGTTGAAGATCATCACTACATCCTGTACCCACTGCAATAACCCTAATATCATTACGTAATACTTGGATAGGTAATGCATGTGTTGTGTCACAAATCAGTAAAACACGGCTATTAAACTGGCTCACTGCGATAACCTGCCCAACAACACCTTTATCACTAATAACAGGCTGGCCTTCATAAACACCATCATGTAAACCTTTATCAATCACAATTTGATCTCGATAAGGCGTATTTGCACCTGAGAGCACTTGAGTAACCATCATGTGTTCGTCCTGACGTAGAGGTGACCCCAACAGCTCACGTAATCTAGCGTTTTCCTGTTTAAGTTGCCCAAGTAATAAATTATCTGCTTTTTTTAATAAAACCTCTTTCTTCAATGCCTTATTTTCAAAAAGAAGTTGATCTCTTCTTGCCAATGCGTCTGAAATATTATCAAGCAGTTCTCGCGGACCACTGGCCAAAAAATAAAAAGGACTAACAGCCGTATCTAAATAACTACGTATTTTATTAAAAGTATCAAATTGACGATCAAAAGCAACCAACGCGATTGCAACAATGATCGCAATAATAATACGCAATTGTAGGGATGGCCCTCGACTAAAGATCGGCTTCATGAGTTATTTTGATAAAAAATAAATAAACGTTAAACATTAACATCGCTTTACATAAAGTAAGGAGGAGCGCCATCCTTAAGTTCCTCCTTCTATTGGCTAACGTCTAGTCATCACTAAACAGATCACCGCCATGCATGTCGATCATTTCCAATGCCTTACCGCCACCACGTGCAACGCAAGTTAATGGATCTTCAGCGACAATAACGGGAATGCCTGTTTCTTCCATTAAAAGACGATCCAAATTACGCAACAACGCACCACCACCGGTTAACACCATGCCTCGTTCGGAGATATCAGAAGCTAACTCTGGTGGACATTGTTCCAAAGCCAACATAACGGCACTAACAATACCAGTTAAAGGTTCCTGCAGCGCCTCAAGTATCTCATTCGAGTTAAGGGTAAAACCACGTGGTACACCTTCAGCCAAATTACGACCGCGCACTTCAATTTCATAAACTTGATCTGTAGGATAGGCTGAACCGATTTCGTGTTTAATTCGCTCCGCAGTTGCTTCACCAATTAATGAACCATAATTACGACGAACATAATTAATAATGGCCTCATCAAACCGGTCACCGCCGATACGTACCGATGATGAATAAACAACACCATTTAATGAAATAACAGCAACTTCTGTCGTTCCACCACCAATATCAACCACCATTGAACCCGTTGCTTCGGAAACAGGCAAACCAGCCCCAATTGCAGCCGACATGGGTTCTTCAATTAAGAAAACCTCGCGGGCGCCAGCACTCAGAGCCGACTCCCGGATTGCACGACGTTCTACCTGGGTCGCACCTACAGGTACACAAACCAAGACGCGTGGACTTGGACGCATAAAGCTATTGCTATGAACTTGTTTGATAAAATACTGTAACATCTTTTCAGTAACATAAAAGTCCGCAATCACGCCATCTTTCATTGGACGAATAGCCGCGATATTACCCGGCGTCCGGCCTAGCATCTGTTTTGCTTCATGACCGACTGCAGCAACGCTCTTAGGTGAGCCTGCGCGATCTTGACGAATAGCCACAACTGATGGTTCGTCTAACACAATACCTTGTCCTTTGACATAGATGAGAGTATTGGCGGTACCCAAATCAATAGACAAGTCGTTGGAAAACATGCCACGAATTTTTTTAAACATAACGAAAGGATAATCCTGCAAGCTGGAAACGAATGAAAATCCGTCTACTTTACCAACCACATGAAGCGACGACAAGGTGTTAATTAAATCGCTTCAATAAAAAGTGGCTAATTTTTTTACAATACAAAAACCGTTATTACTGCTTATTTTCTATAATCGATTACAGTATAAAGTAAACAACACCCTCATAAAAAAAATCACTTAATGCATTTAATATAAAACTTTCTAACAAGAAAATTAACTCATTTACATTAAAATAGATCACTGTATTAAGTTTATATGACGCTACAATAATTATTAGTTGACATATGCTTCAAAGCAAGGCCAATTCACTTTTTAATATTACCTTAAAGTATAAAAGTCTTCCATGTTAATACTTTATTAAAGTAACAACAAAAAATAATTTAAATGTAAATATTAATTCTGCACGTTATTATTTATAGAAGAAAAAATTTCTTTACGACTAAATATAATAAACCTGTATTCTGCCTGATAACTCCCTATTGGCGCTAGTAAAAAAAACATATTTACAATTTATTTATCATTGAGACTTTTATCCCCGCCGAAATAACGAAAATAACTTTATACTGAAGCATCCTTATACATATTTAAAGGCCACAAATTATGAAAGCGCTACTACTAGAACAAGAAAATCAACTATTAAAAGCTAGTATAAAATCGATCGACGACACACTTTTGCCTTCTGAAGACGTTACTGTAGATATTTATTGGTCTACACTAAATTACAAAGATGCTTTAGCTATTACCGGTAAAGGAAAAATTATCCGCCAATTCCCGATGGTACCAGGTATCGATTTTGCCGGTATTGTTAAGTCTTCAACAGATCCAAAATTTCAAGCCGGCCAACAAGTTTTACTGACTGGTTGGGGAGTTGGTGAAAACCATTGGGGTGGATTAGCAGAACAAGCCCGAGTACCAGCCGCATGGTTAACAGCTATTCCTGAAAAAATAACGATGCGACAAGCCATGATAATCGGTACTGCAGGTTTTACGGCTATGCTCTGTATCATGGCTTTGGAAGAAAATGGAGTAACCATTGATAAAGGCAACATTGTTGTAACAGGCGCCAGTGGTGGTGTAGGTAGTACCGCAATACAACTTCTTGCTAAACTTGGCTATTCCGTCACCGCAGTAACTGGTCGAGAAAGTAATATCGAATATTTAAAAGCGCTTGGTGCTAAACAAGTGCTGCTACGTAAAGAGTTTACTACTATACCTCATCCTTTAGAAAAACAGCGCTGGGCAGGCGCTATTGATACCGTTGGCGGCAATATTTTAGCTACCGTTATTTCACAAATGTGCTATTCAGGGACGGTAGCAGCCTGTGGTCTGGCCGCTGATACTATGTTATCAACAACAGTAATGCCTTTTATTTTACGTAATATAAGGCTACAAGGGATCGACTCTGTAATGGTTCCAGCGATAAAACGTCCACAGATATGGCAACGGTTAGCCAATTTATTACCTGATAGTTTTTATCAATTAACAACAACAGAGATCCCATTAGAAAAAGTGATTGATTATGCCAATAAATTAATAAATAACCAAATTACTGGCCGGACACTGGTAAAAATACGTTAAATGTTTAATATTCGAGGCAACTTTGTGCTGTTTAGACTAAAATTTTGCTGCTAATTGCTATGAAATGTTTATAATATCGCTCTTTGTCGTCAAAATAAACGTTTCCATTATGAGAAAAAGATGACAAACTATTAACATCACGTTATGTTGTCAAATTGACAATTATCAGTTGGAGAGACCCGCAAAATGGCAAAAGATTTCCACATTTTGCTGCTAAATGGCCCAAATTTAAATATGCTGGGGACGAGAGAGCCAAGATTCTATGGTGCTGTTACACTTCAGGATATTGTTAACCAAACGAGCCAAAAAGCAAAACAATTAGGAGTTAAATTAAGTCATTTTCAATCTAATGCGGAACATGAGCTTATTGATAAAATCCATCAAGCTCAAGGGAAAGTCGACTTTATATTAATTAACCCAGCAGCATTAACGCATACTAGTGTAGCATTACGAGATGCAATATTAAGCGTTGCCATTCCTTTTTATGAGATCCACCTTACTAATATTTATGCACGTGAACCATTTAGGCATCACTCTTATCTCTCCGATATTGCAAACGGCGTCATTTGTGGCTTTCGAGCTGATGGTTATATTTTTGCATTAGAAGCCGCGGTTAAATTCTTATTGAGTATTGAAGAATTAGAAACCATTGATGAACCCAAACCTAATAAATGTAAAGAATAAAAATACGGAATTAACTTATGGATATTCGTAAAATTAAAAAATTAATTGAGCTTGTTGAAGAATCTGGCATATCTGAACTAGAAATTTCGGAAGGTGAAGAATCAGTGCGTATCAGCCGTACAATCGTGCAGAATTTACCAACTTTACAACAGTATATGGCAGCGCCCACCTCGCATCAACCAGCTTTAGCAAACGCCTTAGCACCTTCTCAAATTTTACCTGAAACAACCAATGAGCAAAAAGCAGAAATCAGTGGTTATACTGTTCGTTCACCAATGGTAGGTACCTTCTACCGAGCGCCTAGTCCGGAAGCAAAACCATTTGTTGAAGTTGGCCAAACGGTTAAGGTAGGAGATCCTCTATGTATTGTCGAAGCGATGAAAATGATGAATCAGATCGAAGCTGACAAAGCAGGTGTAGTTAAAGCAATTCTCCTAGAAAATGGAGAAGCGGTTGAATTTGACGAGCCATTGGTTATCATCGAATAACGAGGCATCTATGCTGAAAAAAATTGTTATCGCCAATCGTGGCGAAATAGCTTTACGCATTTTACGTGCCTGTAAAGAACTAAAAATAAAAACTGTCGCCGTGCATTCTACCGCCGATCGCGATTTAAAACATGTATTACTTGCTGATGAAACCGTCTGTATTGGGCCTGCCGCTTCAGCTGAAAGTTATCTTAATATCCCAGCGATAATCTCTGCAGCAGAAATTACTGCTGCAGAAGCCATTCATCCTGGTTATGGTTTTCTATCTGAAAATGCCGACTTTGCCGAAAAAGTGGAACGCTCTGGATTTATATTTATTGGTCCTAAACCAGAAACCATTCGACTCATGGGTGATAAAGTTTCTGCCATTGAAGCCATGAAAAAGGCGGGTGTTCCTTGCGTTCCAGGCTCAGATGGACCTTTAGGAAATGACATCAAAACCAATAAAACGATTGCTAATCGAATTGGCTACCCGGTTATAATTAAAGCCTCTGGTGGTGGTGGTGGCCGGGGTATGCGTGTTGTTCGTAATGAAAGTGATCTAGAACAAGCCATTACCCTGACGCGCGCTGAAGCGAAAGCGGCTTTTAATAATAGTATGGTTTATATGGAGAAGTTTCTGGAAAATCCACGCCATATTGAAATTCAAGTACTTGCTGATGGTCAAGGCAATGCGATTTATTTAGCCGAACGTGATTGCTCAATGCAGCGTCGTCATCAAAAAGTCGTTGAAGAAGCGCCGGCGCCAGGTATAAAAATTGATATGCGTAAGAGCATTGGTGAACGCTGCGCAAAAGCTTGTCTTGATATTGATTATCGTGGTGCCGGTACCTTCGAATTTCTTTATGAAAATGGCGAGTTTTACTTTATTGAAATGAATACGCGTATTCAAGTTGAGCATCCTGTGACAGAAATGATCACTGGGGTTGATCTGATTAAAGAACAGTTAAGAATTGCTTCCGGCTTACCTCTATCTATTAAACAAAAAGATGTTAGAATTCATGGGCATGCAATAGAATGTCGTATTAATGCCGAAGATGCCAATACCTTCTTGCCAAGTCCAGGTAAAATTACTCGCCTGCATATTCCTGGTGGTTTTGGTATACGCTGGGAATCACACATTTATGCCGGTTACACAGTTCCACCTTACTATGACTCTATGATTGGTAAGCTGATTACTTATGGGGAAACTCGCGAAATTGCTATTCTTCGGATGAAAAATGCCTTATCTGAATTAATCATTGATGGCATTAAAACTAACATAGAATTACAACAAAAAATTATGGATGACAGCAATTTTTTCAAAGGTGGTACCAATATCCATTACCTGGAAAAAAAACTCGGATCACAGGAATAAACTTTTCTATTTACCTTTCATTGCAATAGGGTACTGAATGTACCCTTATTTTTGATAATTTTTCTGCATATAATCTTTAACCAATATATAAATCCTCAGATTAAATTTTTACTACCAGGAGAACCAATGGACAAACGTTTTTTGCAATCCAACAAAGAAGCTCGTTGGTCAGTTTTTCTTACCGTGGCTTATTTATGTAGTTGGATTATAACTGCCTACCTCCCCGGTGAAAAAGTAGGTATAACAGGGATGCCATTATGGTTTGAACTTTCATGTTTATATTTACCGCTGATTTTTATTTTACTTTGTATCTTAATGGTTAAATTTATTTTTAAACAAATGTCATTGGAAGATAAAGATGCAAATTGAAATCCTCTTACCACTTATCGGTTATTTATTATTGGTTTTTTTACTATCTATTTATGCCTATCAGCGACGCCAAAAAGGCGAATTTTTGCATGAATACTTTCTAGGTAATCGCTCTATGGGTGGGGTAGTTTTAGCGATGACTATCACCGCAACCTATATCAGTGCGAGTTCTTTCATAGGTGGTCCTGGAGCAGCCTATAAATATGGCCTTGGCTGGGTGCTACTTGCCTTAATTCAGGTGCCTACTATTTGGCTTTCGCTTGGCGTTTTAGGTAAAAAATTCGCCATCTTAGCACGTCGCTATCATGCGGTAACACTTAATGACATGCTGTATGCTCGTTTTCAAAGCCGTTTACTGGTATGGCTCGCTAGCGTTAGTCTGCTGGTCGCTTTCTTTGGTGCGATGACGGTTCAATTTATCGGTGGAGCTCGTCTGCTCGAAACGGCGGCAAATATCCCCTATGAAATAGGGTTATTAATATTTGGCATCTCTATTGCACTTTACACTGCCTTTGGTGGCTTTAGAGCCAGTGTCCTTAATGACACCTTACAAGGCTTTGTTATGTTATTAGGAACAATTATTCTGCTGGTAGCTACTATTCACAAGGCAGGAGGCCTAGCCACAGCAACAGAGGCGCTAAAAACGATTGATCCCAAACTGATTACGCCACAAGGTGCTGATAATATCTTTAGCATGCCATTTATGTTTTCCTTTTGGGTTTTAGTTTGTTTTGGGGTTATTGGCTTACCACATACTGCTGTCCGCTGCATTTCCTATAAAAATAGCCAAGCGATGCACCGAGGGATCATTATCGGCACCATTGTAATGGTTATTTTAATGTTAGGAATGCATTTAGCGGGAGCATTGGGGCGAGCCATTTTACCGAATTTAACTATTCCAGATCAGGTCATCCCGACATTAATGATCACAGTCTTACCTCCATTCGCCGCAGGAATTTTCTTAGCAGCTCCGATGGCTGCCATTATGTCAACAATTAACTCACAATTGCTTCAATCTTCAGCAACTATCATAAAAGATTTATATTTAAATATTGCACCAAATGAGATAAAAAAAGAGAAAAAATTAACCTGGATCTCAAGTGCTTCTACCCTCATTCTTGGGGCTTTATTACTATTAGCCGCCTGGCACCCACCACAAATGATTATTTGGTTAAACTTACTGGCTTTTGGTGGATTACAAGCTGTTTTTCTTTGGCCATTAATACTTGGACTTTATTGGGAAAGAGCAAACCGTTTTGGTGCATTAAGCTCAATGATCATAGGCGCCCTTTCTTACACATTATTTACGGCCTTTGATGTTAAAATTTTAAATTTTCATCACATCGTACCATCACTATTATTGAGTTTGATTGCTTTTTTAATTGGTAATTATGTTGGTGAGAAAAAATTATTATCTACAGCGATAAAATGAACTAATAACCCACGATTTCAAGAGAATATTTATGCCTTGGATACAAATACGTCTGAATTCAACAGCCGAGCATGCAGAAGCCTTAAGTGATATATTAACGGAAGCCGGAGCGGTTTCTGTCACCTTTCAGGATAGTTATGACAACCCTGTTTTTGAACCCCTACCAGGTGAAACTCGTCTTTGGGGAGATACTGATGTTATTGGTTTATTTGATGCCAAAAGCGATATGGAGCAGGTTATTAGTCAACTTGAAAGTCACTCCTTATTGGGTAAAAATTTTGTGCATAAAATTGAACAAATAGAAGATAAAGATTGGGAGCGTGAATGGATGGATAATTTCCATCCCATGCGTTTTGGAGATAAATTATGGATTTGTCCTAGCTGGAGTGATACACCAGATACCAATGCAGTCAATGTCATTTTGGATCCTGGCTTGGCGTTTGGTACCGGCACACACCCTACCACATCACTCTGTTTAGAGTGGTTAGATAGCTTAAATTTGACAGACAAAACGGTTATCGATTTTGGTTGTGGCTCAGGCATACTGGCTATAGCCGCACTTAAATTAGGTGCAAAAAAAGCCATTGGTATTGATATCGATCCACAAGCTATTCTTGCTAGCCATAATAACGCCGAACAAAATAATGTCGCCGATAAATTAGTTCTTTATTTGGCAAAAGATCAACCGAAAGATCTAAAGGCGGATATAGTTATTGCCAATATCTTAGCGGGTCCCTTACGCCAATTAGCGGATGTAATCGGAAGGTTAACCAATCCAAACGGTCTACTTGGACTATCTGGAATATTAGCCAGCCAGGCTGAAGGCGTTATAACCGCTTACCAACAACAGTTTAATATTGAGCCAATAATAGAAAAAGAAGGCTGGTGTAGAATAACGGGAATAAAAAAAACGGATTAACCCTTAAGCAGGATTAGCGTAATTTATACGCTAATTCCGGTAATAAAAACTTTTCGAATAGTCTATTTTAGTAAAAAATCAGGCAATGATAACGACCATAAATCTAATAATGTTTATTGTTTAAGTAATATATTATCTTTTAATACCCATAATAAAATAATTATTTAAGGTTGATTTTTATACAATCAACAGAGATAATCTAACCTAACAAGGAATTTACGATAAAGAATAACAAAATTTGAAAACAAATTAGAAATTTTCATTATCTTGATTTTTATGAATATTATTTGTCATCAGAAAAAATCAAGTTAAAATTTTTCAAAGAAATATCAATTTGCTCAAAGTTTGTCCTTTCATATCTCGTAAAAAATGCGTAATATACGCGCCCTTGCAGTCACAGGATGGTCTTCTTTTATCGTCTATGTATATTGGTCAATATCAGATAAAAAACTGCCTCGTTGCAGCACCAATGGCGGGTATCACCGATAGGCCTTTTCGGTCACTGTGTTACTCAATGGGTGCTGGTATGACAGTTTCGGAGATGCTGTCTTCCAATCCTCAGGTTTGGAAATCGGACAAATCCAGATTGAGAATGATCCATAGTGATGAATTAGGTATTCGTTCTGTGCAAATTGCAGGTAGTGATCCCGATGGAATGGCAGCAGCTGCACGAATTAATGTTGCTAATGGTGCTCATATCATCGATATCAATATGGGTTGCCCTGCCAAGAAAGTGAACCGTAAGTTAGCAGGTTCAGCATTATTGCGCTATCCGGAGCTGATTGAGAAAATTCTATTAGCTGTTGTGAATGCGGTTGATGTTCCTGTTACATTAAAGGTTCGCACTGGTTGGTCACCTGAAGAACGGAACTGTATAAAAATAGCCCAACTGGCCGAACGTTGTGGTATTCAAGCTGTAACTATTCATGGCAGAACTCGTTCCTGTTTATTTAATGGTGCAGCTGAATATGACAGTATTCGAGCAGCTAAGCAAAATGTTACTATTCCTATTATCGCTAATGGTGATATTACTGACCCGCTTAAAGCCAGAGCAGTGCTTGACTACACTGGGGCTGATGCCTTAATGATTGGTAGAGCTGCTCAGGGAAGACCCTGGATCTTTCGGGAAATCCAGCATTACCTGGAAACAGGTGAGTTACTGCCACCTATGCCTATTGCTGAGGTGCAGTGCTTAATGCAAGCGCATGTTAAGGAGCTGCACGACTTTTACGGTCCAGGCAAAGGAATCCGCATCGCACGCAAGCATGTCTCTTGGTATTTAAGAGAACATGCACCTGATGACCAGTTTCGGCGCACATTCAACACCATAGAGGATGCCAGTGAACAACTGGAGGTGTTGGAGGCATATTTCGAAAAATTTTGCGTAAATCAAAGAAAAGAGCTGACAGAACTATGTTCGAACAACGCGGAAATTCTGACGTACTAACCGTTGCTACTGTAAATTCACAAGATCAAATAACTCAAAAGCCATTACGTGATTCAGTTAAACAAGCACTGAAAAACTACTTTGCCCAACTTAATAACCAGGATGTCAATGACTTATATGAATTAGTATTGGCTGAAGTGGAAAAACCATTATTAGATATGGTAATGCAATATACCCGTGGAAATCAGACCCGTGCTGCATTAATGTTAAGTATCAACCGTGGAACGCTACGTAAGAAATTGAAAAAATATGGTATGAATTAACTATAGGTTATTAGCATACTGATTAAAAAAGCACTTTTATATTTTATTTAAGTGCTTTTTTGTTATTGTTTATACCCTACTTACTGAACATGGATATAAATAAAAGACAAAATGAAAACATGATGGAACAGTAGATAATGGCGTATCTAAACGAAAACTGGCAAAATCCAATTACTCTATGTTGAAATCAACGCTATAAACCGTTACATCCAATTGATTGCACTAGCGGGCAATCTGATCTCAATGCTTAGTTTCAAGTTCTACAGAATCTAGCATAAATTTGCTGATACTAAGAATATGCCATCGTTCTTTAGCAAACACACTGAAAAAATATCCCTTAACTAACATCAATTAAATTTTTTTAAAATCTTACTCAATAGCAATCAACAAAACCTAAAGTTTTATAAATAGGGTTAATGCTAATATTTATTAACGTGATAACTAGAAATAAAAATACGCCATAAATTATTACAGATCATTGAATAATATAATTTAGGTTGCACTTAAATCATCAGAAATGTTATAAATTGTACGCCCTATGTATAGGCGTAGGGGTGATGTACAGTTTGTCAACTCCCGGGCAGCAACCATGACTGCATTCCGCACAGAGGCTGGCTAACAAGTGGATGATGCTCATAAGGGTCTCCATGATATTAATTACATTATACAGTGTTTCTAACATTTGCGGTGAAATGCACTATTTGACTCTTTTGTAGTTCTTTGTGTATGAGAAGGTTGGATAAAGACCACTTTGTTAAGCCGGGGCGATGTTTTTCTGAACGACCGCAATTCAAAATCGCTCCGGTTTCACAATTCTTGAGAACTCATAATATGGAATTCCGTGAACATCCTTGGTTTAGGAAGCGTGGTTATCTTCATTTCGATAAACCTATTTCAGTTGAGCACGCTTTGGATATCGTAACCAATCCCCACACCGTTGCAACTCATTCTTTCTTACCTTTCATTACTTTTACTGCAACTACTTATAAAGTACAAAAAGATAAAGGCACAAACGCTATAAATAAAACCCTCAAAGAAAGACCAATAGCGTATTCCTCTCACGTTGATAGCCATATATTCTCTTATTACGCTGCAATCCTTAATAAGCTATATGAAACAGAGTTACAGACTCATGGTATTTCAAAAAATGTATTAGCCTTCAGAGCAGCATTAAAAAAAAAAGTAATATTGAGTTTGCATATGAAGCCTTTCAGGAAATAAAAAAAAGAGGTGATTGTATTACAGTTGTTTTAGATCTATCGAAATTTTTCGATACTCTTGATCATTCGTTATTGAAAGATGCGTGGTGCAGATTGCTTGCCACTGACAAGTTGCCTGAAGATCATTATGCTGTTTTTAAAGCAATAACAAAATTTTCTAAAGTCGATAAAAATAAAGTATATGATTTAATCGGGATTTCTAAAATAATGCCAGACATATTAAGAAAACCAGGAAACAAATCTGTTCTTTTGAAGATTTCAGGAATAAAATCAGAAAAGCTAATTTGATAACACCTAACAAAACTAATTTTGGAATCCCGCAAGGTTCACCAATTAGCGCTCTTTTATCGAATATATATATGCTTAACTTTGACATTGAAATGAATAATTATGTTTCATTATTAGGTGGTGTATATTTTAGATATTGTGATGATATGCTTTTTATTGTCCCTTCACATGAAAAAAATAATGTTGCTGACGAAGCCCAAAAAAGATTGCTCAAACTCAAAGTTTCACTTAATACCAAAAAAACAGAAATTAGAAAATTTGTAGCTACGCCATCTAAAATAAAATGTGATAAACCTCTGCAATACTTAGGGTTTATATTTGATGGTGATAATATTTTTCTGAGGTCATCATCTCTTTCACGTTACTCTGATAGGATGAAACGTGGAGTACGTCTTGCGAAAGCAACGATGAAACGTAAGAATAAAATCAGAAAATTTAAAGGATTGCCTAAAAAGGAACTATTCAAAGAAAAAATCTATGCCCGTTATGCTCATGTAGTTAGACGGAATTTTTTAACCTATGGATATAGAGCGTCTCGCATAATGCATTCAAATTCAATAAGAAAACAATTAAAGCCTCTATGGGAAAGATTACAGAAAGAAATTAACAAATAAAAAGTTGATGATATTAAATTATTTGCTCTCAACTAGGCGCCTCATTTTGGATTTTTCTCCAGCACTTAATGTAATTTTGTAATTTCGCATCAGGTACCTTGCCTTATGTGTTCAACTATGTCCGCTCCTCGCTCATAGCTGACTGTAAGATTTGATTGCGTTCTGACGAGAAAGCTGTCAGCTCAGATTTGAGTTAATACAATTAAGTAGAGGTAAAAATCTTATAGCCTAAAAAATAGTCAATATTTTAACATTACTCATTCAGAACCGTATATCCTTGCTTTGGTGAGTGTGGCTTATTCGGAAAAGCTAAACTCAGCACACCCTTCTCAACCATTTCTTTTAAATGACTTTGACGCAAATTTTGAGGAGTACGATTTGTTAATCGACTCAAAATAGATTTAGCAACATAATGTCCTTTACATAACTGAATTAAAACATTTCTCATTTCATTCGATGTAAGCCTTTTCTTTTTTATAGGCAATTGTGCTAGTTGAAAAAGTCGCTGCTTAAAGTCAGGAGATAAAACCTCAAGATCATCAACAAAAGGTCTATCTAGCAACCTACTGATAAGCCTGCCATTGTTATCCCTATTATCTACCTCAGTATTGATAGGGATGTTTTCTGTGCCACTATCCGTTAAGCTGCCGCCGTTATGCGTTAAGCTGCCGCCGTTATGCGTTAAGCTTTCGCCGTTATGCGTTAAGCTTTCGCCGTTATGCGTTAAGTTGGTATCAGAAATAATCGAATTAGAAAACACTTCTTCAGGAGTTGGAATTCCCATTCCCGGCAGAGAATATGACTTATCACGTTTTTCCCCACTAGAAACTAAAAATCCCTTAGTTTCTAATCGAGGTAAGGCTAAAGTAACGTCCCTGGGGTGTTTACTGGTCAATTGACAAGCTCTTGAATGATTTATCCAGCCCTCAATTGCAGCCGTACTGACAATCATTCTTTCAAAATCATCAAGCTCATTAAATTTCCCTGAAAATTTATCTTGTAGGAGATCTGCTATATGTTCAGGAATTAGACTCACAGTCGAAAGTTTTAATAATGTTTGCTCTGAGGGTGACAATGTTTCATATAAATTAGGGGTTATCCAATTCACAGATTGCCACCCACTATATATTTTAGGGATACCTGAACCCGCCCGTTCACTAGCACCAATATTTAAAAACATTTGATGCATACGGCGATTACGGCAATCACTATCACCACCTTTTATTGCGATCTCTTTCGGTACTCTCATTAACCCAGGATTTCTAAAACCAAACATATCTGGCCGTTTTACAACTAATATAGATGCTCGCCCGGTAAAGTCAGCATGTACTAATGTATTCACAAGCGCTTCCCTTAAAGATACATGTATTTGAGTATCCCCTTTTCTAACCCCATCCTTGATTTCAAAAGGTATTTTTAGATCAGTTATTAATTTACGATACACCCTACGATAAAAATCAAAAACATTACCAGACCAAGTACCATCAGGACATAACCTATCAATCCATCTTTTCTCTGTTTTAGCTTCAGGCCGTTCTTGATAATCCACAAAATAATTAGGAGCGGCATCCTGAATTGCTTGCCAAGTTCCAAACATCAAAACTCCTGCCAGAGTTAGCCCCTCCTCACCGGTTTGTCTATCTTTTTTCCAGCCACCAATTTTTTGTAGAAACTTTAGCGTGGTTAATTCTAAGAAGGGATGTCGAGGCTTGGAAATTGCTAACAATTGCTTATATGCACTTAAAGTTTCAATATCAATATCGTTCAAATCAAAACCTTTGATTATCTTATCATCGCGGCTGTCTTCAACCTGTTCCGCTAGCATTCTTTTAACTTCTTCTTTCGAACACTTAATATCAGCTTTACCTAACCGCTTATAAGTATTGTCTATCGGGTTATTTTTAAAAAAAATGGGTTTTTGGTGACGTGTAATGCCTGCGGGATCCTAATAGCTACAATTTGTTTGCCATTAATATTGAACTCATGAAAATCTTTTAAACTTAATAGGTTATAGCTAACTTTGGAATGATTATTTAAAGTATCAAATAGCTCTTTTTTATTTTAGCTACATTATTCATACCTACAGGCAAAAATGAATTATCTTGCTCTTTCACACCTAAAATAATATATCCACCCACCATGAGTGTTAGCCATCGAACTAAATGTAGGCCAAAACTCTTTTGGTAGTTTACCTTTCCCATCCTGGCCTTGAGCTGGTTTAAATTCAATTTCTTCAGACTCAGCCAAAGCTTGTATATCCAATAAATCAGTAAGTTGAATCATTTTTATCCTGTTTTTTTAATAGAAAACAAGCAACAACATATAATAACGAGCATTAATATATTCTATCATCATTAACGAACGTGTTATTCATACATGTTCAAATGAAATATATTAAATATAAACACGCGCAGAACATCATTGACAGGTAAAAATTAGATAATATTTAGGAAGTAATGAGACAAGCGCTACTTATACATCCATTGCAAAAAAGGCGCTTACCTTATAGGTAAACGCTTTTTTATTTAACAGCTAACAAACAAAATAAATCAGCCATTACTTTTATTTTTCAATAACTTTTCATATAGTTATTGCCAAACTTTAAATTAGCCAAAAATTTCAGCTAAATATTTATTATGCTAGCGCGGATTATTTTAATTTAAGCTTCCATCACTAAGCGAAGTTTTTTCATGGCATTTTTTTCTAATTGTCGAACTCGTTCAGCAGATACACTATATTTATCGGCTAAATCCTGTAAAGTTGTTTTATTCTCGTCATCGAGCCAACGCGCACGAATGATATCCTGACTCCGCTTATCCAAGCTGGACAGTGCTTGCGTCAATTTATCAGTAGCATGGTTTTCCCAATTATCTTCCTCAATGCTATCGGCAAAATCAGAAGATTTATCCTGTAGATATAAAACCGGTGCAATAGTCGTATTTTCACCACTATCATCATCGTCATTCATGTCGAATGCCATATCTTGTGCAGCCATTCGCGACTCCATTTCACGAACATCCTTGCTGGTTACACCTAATTCCTTGGCAACCATATCAACTTCACTTTGATTAAACCAGCCGATACGTTTCTTATTCTTACGCAAATTGAAAAAAAGCTTACGTTGAGCTTTGGTGGTTGCAACTTTAACTATCCGCCAATTACGCAATACATATTCATGAATTTCAGCTTTGATCCAATGAACAGCAAATGAAACTAAACGTACGCCAACTTCAGGATTAAAACGACGAACAGCTTTCATTAGGCCAATATTACCTTCTTGGATTAGATCCGCTTGTGGTAATCCATAACCTGAATAATTACGCGCGATATGAATAACAAAACGTAAATGAGAAAGAATAAGCTGTTTAGCCGCATTTAAATCACCATGATAATGCAGCCGTTTTGCATATTCTTGTTCTTCCTCTGCTGTTAGCATCGGATAAGCATTAGCTGATCGCACATAAGCTTCAATGCTACCTTGTGGAATTAATGCTAATGATTGCATATCTTTGGTCATTGATATCCTCTTTGAATTCAATAAACTAAGAGTTAGTTCTAAAATAAAAAGTTTATATTTGAGCAGAATTCCATTGCTCAGCGATTAATCTGATATCGAGTAGTTTACCACTGCTTGGTATCGAAGAAAATTGCCTTGACTTAATTACATTGAACTTTTAACTTCGACACAATGACAGCATAAAAGTTCAATATTGATTATCCAATCACTTTTACTGCTGAAAATGATCACTCTGGCGTAAAACGTCTTAAATGTTGAACTGTAGCAAGCCAAGCCGCTAACCAGCCAATCATCGCGGCAACCAGTATAACTAATAGCACTTCATCCCACAAAAGCCCTTGAATATGAAATGTAGTACCGAATACACCCGCTACTTGGGTAACGATATCGCTCAGTTGCCATACCAATAGTGCAGAAAGTATTAATGAAAGTAAAGCGCCAAAGAATCCCAGTATAATACCACCATTTAAAAAAGGGCGCATAATAAAACCATCTGTC
This sequence comes from Bombus cullumanus, assembly GCA_014737535.1. Classification (NCBI taxonomy): domain Eukaryota; kingdom Metazoa; phylum Arthropoda; class Insecta; order Hymenoptera; family Apidae; genus Bombus; species Bombus cullumanus. The sequence goes on along the minus strand of JACXIX010000129.1, from coordinate 66,843 downwards.
GCCCCGATCAACTTCATGACATTAATCGTATCCCTACGGGCAAAAATATTTAGTCTTATACTATTGCCTATCACTAAAAACACCGCCATAACCATTAAAATACCAATCACCAATGCAATCTGGCCGATCAGACCCGTTAATGCGGCTAAACGAGTAAACCAACTTTCGTCCATGCGAACATCTTCAATTCCAGCTAATTGACCTATTTTATTACGCAGGTTTATCAATGATTGTGAATTTTGAAAATCAATTTTAGGTGTGATAATTGCTACTGCGGGTAAAGGATTTTCTTCTAATAGATCTAATGCTGTGCCAAATCCTGACCAATTACGAAACTCAATCATGGCTTCTTCCCGCGATAGATAATTAACACTTTTAACACCGTCTAATTGCCTAAGACCAGCGACTGTCTGTTCAGCCCCTTTTTCATCTAAGGATTTATCCAAATAAACGGTTAATTGGGGTGTCGGGTACCATTGTTGCGCTGCTTGTGAAACATTTTTCCAAACAATATAACAAAGACTAGGCAGCGTTATCGAGATCGCAATAACAGCCACCGTCAAAAACGTAGCCAAAGGCTGGCGTAACATATCTGCTGATGTATTTAGCCAAGCGTAGCGCCATTGCTCTCGCCAGCCCCCCTTTATTGCTTTGGCTTTAGCTGTTTTATGGATAGGTTTTTTAGCCATTCTGACCTCCTATCATTCTTCCTTCGTTTAATGTCAGAATAGCATAATGACGACGCGCAATAAGCTCAAGATCATGAGTGGCGACTAAAACTGTCACACCGACGCGATTGAATTCTTCAAACAATCGCATGATACCTTCAGATAATTCATCATCCAAATTACCCGTTGGTTCATCTGCTAGCAATACACTAGGCTTATTAACAATGGCTCGAGCTATACCTATCCGTTGTTGTTCCCCACCTGATAATTGGATTGGATAACTTTTCGCTCTATTAAGTAAACCTACTTTATCTAGCGCAGCAGAAACTCGACGACGAATGTCCTCAGAGCTGGCACCGGCAATAATCAGCGGCATAGAAACATTGTCGTAAACGTTTCTATCAAATAACAAATGGTGATCTTGAAAAATCATGCCAATTTGTCGACGTAAAAAGGGGACTTCCCGTTTTTTTAAGCGACTAATGTCGTGACCGCCAAACCAAATATGGCCAGTACTAGGGCGTTCAATACCACAAATTAACTTTAATAAGGTACTTTTCCCCGCCCCGGAATGACCGGTAAGAAACGCCATTTCTCCAGGATGAAGATGAAAATCAATGCCCTGGAGTGCTTGCTTACCACCACGATAAGCTTTACTAACATGTTCAAAGCGAATCATTGATATTAATCCTCTCGGACAAAAAGCGCCTCGATGAAATCATGAGCTACAAATGGCCGGAGATCATCAATGCCTTCACCAATCCCGATATAACGAATTGGGATCTTAAACTGATCAGCAATAGCAAAAATCACGCCGCCTTTAGCTGTACCATCAAGTTTAGTCAAAATAATACCGGTTAAACCCACTGCCTCATGAAAAATTTTAGCCTGATTAATTGCATTTTGACCAGTACTCGCATCTAAGGTTAGCATCACTTCATGAGGTGCATGTTGATCAAGTTTTTGCATAACTCTGACAATTTTTTTCAACTCTTCCATCAAATGTACTTTATTTTGCAATCGTCCAGCAGTATCTGCAATCAATATATCAATCCCTTTCGCTTTCGCCGACTGAATGGCATCAAAAATAACCGATGCAGGATCGGCTCCAGTATGCTGAGCAACAACCGGGATATTGTTACGCTCTCCCCAAACTTGCAATTGTTCCACCGCTGCTGCCCTAAATGTATCTCCAGCGGCTAACATTACCGATTTACCTTCGGCCTGATATTGACGGGCTAACTTACCAATTGTTGTGGTTTTACCAACCCCATTAACCCCAACCATCAATATGACATAAGGTAGCTTATTTTCTATAACCAATGGCTTCTCAACAACAGATAAGATAGTGGCCATTTCTTCGCGCAATTTGCTATATAGCATCGCAGCATCATTCAACTCTTTACGATTAGCATGAGTAGTTAAACTATTTATAATCTTGCGTGTTGTTTCTAGCCCCACATCAGCGATTAAAAGTTGTTCTTCCAATTCATCGAATAGATCATCATCAATTTTTTTACCGCGAAAAAAACTAACAAAACCGACACCCATATTCTGCCGCGTTTTTAATAAACCCCGCCTTAACCGCGAAAAGAAATTCTCTTTTGCCGGTTTTTTTTGCTGTTGCATCAACGGTGTTTTTTTCTGTTCATCTCTTGCTTGTAAAGTGACAGTATGTTCACTAAGTGTAACAATTTCTGCGGCTTTAACGTCGACTGTTTGATATTGACTATTTTCTTCTTTTACTGTTTGAGGCTGCACCTTTTCTGCTTTTACAGACGGCTTTGATGCCTCTATGACATCCGTCAACCCTTCAGCCTTGTCTTCTACCGTCGGTTCAGATTGTTGCGCTGTCTCTTTTTTTTGCACTTCATTTTCAGATCCCAACCCTAGCCAGGAAAAAAAACTTTTTTTTCTCTTTTTAGCCATCTGCCATTACACTCCTAGCGGTAAAAAATGTGGTGTTACCAAGGTAAATAATAAAATATGTTGGCAGTGTATCATTTGATTTGCTTGCAACACATATCTGACACCTATTTCATGTTAAATTAGCGATAATTTTCATGTTGTACATACTGACGATAAACATTGGTATTATTATCACCTATATTAACAAACTGTAATGACTAAACTATGTAAATTATGGCAAGAAAAATACAATCTGCATCACGTGGCCAAATTCGTATCATTGGCGGGAAATGGCGAGGACGTAAACTACCTGTTTCTGATAGTGAGGGCTTACGTCCCACAACAGATAGGCTCAGAGAAACTTTATTTAATTGGCTAATACCTGTGATTCAAGAGGCTCGTTGTCTTGATTGTTTTGCTGGTAGTGGCGCTTTAGCTATTGAAGCACTTTCTCGCAATGCCGCTTCCGCTACTTTAATTGAATTAGAACGCCCTATTGCAACACAACTTGTGGCCAATCTCGCTAAATTAGAAGCAAAAAATGCGCAAGTAATTAATAGCGATACATTAAACTATTTAGCACAGGCTGGCACAGCCTATGATGTCATTTTTCTTGATCCACCTTTTCGTAAAGGTCTCTTGCAACAAACAGCTTTACTATTAGAACAGAATGGGTGGTTAACCGAAAACTGTTGGATCTATGTTGAGGCAGAAGCAGAAGCTAATTTAGCCATGTTACCTAAAAATTGGCAGCTTCATCGTAAAAAAGTTGCCGGGCAAGTCGCTTACTATCTTTATATCCGTCATCAATGATTAACTGGAAGATATCATGTTAATAAATGCTGGAAAATTATTAATGGTTTTTGTTTGGGGTTTTATGATTTTTAATTTAATCCATCCGTTTCCTAAACCATTAAAATATTTTATCGATGTAGCAATGATATTTATGATTTTTATGCATGCTATGCAAGCCATTTTTTTGCAAGCCGCTTTTGCAAAAACAGAAAAACATCCTCGTTGGCTGCAAATAAAAATATTTCTATTCGGCGTTTTTGAACTTTTAGCCTGGCAGAAAAGACAAAAAAACGACAAATTGCAACAATAAACCATAAGCGATTACAAGAGCCATGCCTAATTGGCTAATAAATTTAGTTATTTTGCATTGGCTTTGATTTCAAAGCGAATAAATCTTGTTCCCTGTATATAAAGGGTACCTTTATCTCCTTTTTTAATCACATTGTATTCCTTTTCCGTTTTAACAAAAATCTTTATCACTTCACTAGTTGATAGACGCCGAAAATAAATTTCATAACGAAAAGTTTCAGGAATAACAACCTCTCGTTGACGTGAGCGCATATTAGGATAGGGATAATCTTTCTTGTCAATAATCTCAACTTGATAGCTGATAATCGGCGAATTATCATTAATTACATTTTGTCGACGCTGATCAAAAAAACGTTTCGTCGCTAGCATAATAATGATAATAATGGTAATAACGAATATAACCGATTTATTCACAATATTTTCCAGGCTTTCATCATTTATGTCATTATTATTGTCTATCCTCTAATAGGATCAATAATTTCTAATTAATCTTTTTAGCTTGTGGGGAAACAATGATTAGTTGGCCATTTCTTGCTGTGTTATTTTCTGGTTGGCTCTATATTGATGCTGCCTATCGCGGCCCACAATGGCAATGCTGGCTGTTTCGTCCAGTTACGCTATTATTGCTAGTATTTTGGGCCTGGAGTGCCGATATTACTGATACTTCCGGCTACCTGATCATAGCGGGGTTATTCGTGATGCTTATGGCTGATGGCTGGCAAATGCTTTCGAGTGAACGCTTATTACCCGCTATTTTCTTGTTATCTCTTAGCTTCCTACTTTATACCATCAGTTTTGCTCTGCAAATGAGCTTCTCTTTCTACTTGCCATTACTAGCTATCTTGCTGATCCTGAGTGTTATTGTATTATTTATAATCTGGAGACCGGCAGGGTCACTACGGGCGCCTGTCATTTTTCTACTAACAATGTCATTTATTATGGCATGGATAGCGGGTGAACAATATTTTGGTCTAGCAAGAGAACATAATTTCTCCATTATGATAGGCGCATTTTTACTTTTTATTGCTAACAGTATCTGGCTGATCGCCAATTTTCGTTATCCATTTAAAGCGTCTAAAGCGACAATTACTGCTTGCTATTTTATTGGTCAGTTTTTAATTGTACGTTCGCTTTATTTATAAGTTTGATAACTATTTTTTTGCTAATAGCATTTTTTATCAAAAAATCCCCTCTTTTATGTTTGACTTTAGAGTTAACTCTAAAGTGTAAAGTAGCTCACAGAAACGAAATTTTAAGTTGAGTGCATTAAAAGGGGATACTATGTGTGCACATACCCATAAACAACATAAGCATACTACACGATGTTGCACAATTAGCGGTTGTTGTAGCACTAAAAAGAAAGTTAATGGTCACAAGCAGAGCAAAAAAACAGTATCACAATCAGTAAAACCGTCAGCTGATGAAGAACATCACCCTGCGAAAAGTCACGCTAATCTTACTGATCTGCATGTACGCAATGATACCAATAAACATAACTGTGTAAGTGAACATTCACTTATTTCTAAGGAAAGCAATGCTTTTATATCAAAAGGAAAGCAGCGCTTCCATTGGATTGTAAGCGGTATGGACTGCGCAAGCTGCGCGCGTAAAATTGAAATAGCCGTCAGTAAGGTCAATCATGTTAAACAAGTAAAAGTGCTATTTACAACCGAAAAATTGATTGTCGATGCTGATCATGATGTTCGTGATGATGTAATCAAAGCTGTGCAACAAGCTGGCTTCAAATTATATCACCTCAATACAGCTGAGTTAGCAGCAAAAAACAGGCAAAATAATCCATTTAGTGAATCTAAACCTATCATTATTTTACTATTTTTAATGCTAATCAGCTGGGTAATTTCCTTCATTGATGTAAAAATAGGACAAATTGCTTTTATTCTAACAACATTATATGGACTCTATCCGATCACTGTTAGAGCAATACAGTTAATACGCTCAGGTACTTTTTTTGTGATAGAAACACTCATGAGTGTGGCAGCAATAGGCGCATTATTTATTAATGCCAGCGAAGAGGCCGCGATGGTACTGTTGTTATTCATGTTAGGAGAAAGATTAGAGTCATATGCCGCAGGACGCGCGCGGCGAGGCATTAGTAGTTTAATGGCTCTTATTCCTGAGCAAGCGTCGCTAATTAAAAATGGGGTAAAGATCACTGTTCCTGTCTCAACTCTGCAACCAGGCGATATCATTGAAATTGTTCCCGGTGGCCGTTTACCAACCGATGCTGAATTACTGAATGAATTTGCCAGCTTTGATGAAAGCGCACTAACGGGTGAATCAATGCCTGTTGAACGAAAAACAGGCGAACAAGTACTGGCAGGTGCACTTTCCATCGATCGCGCTATACAAATGAAAGTGGTATCCGAACAGGGGCAAAATGCAATCGATCGCATTATGATATTAATCGAGGAGGCTGAAGAGCGCCGCGCACCGATTGAACGATTTATTGATCGTTTTAGCCAAATTTACACGCCCACTATTATGTTAATCGCTATATTGGTTATTATTATTCCCCCGCTATTTTTTGCTCAACTTTGGGATGTATGGCTCTATCGTGGCCTAACTTTGCTATTAATCGGCTGCCCTTGTGCCTTAGTGATCTCTACGCCAGCGGCAATTACTTCTGCCCTGGCCGCAGCAACCCGTCGAGGTGCACTGATTAAAGGTGGCGCAGCTTTAGAGCAATTAAGTTCAGTCACCCAAGTGGCCTTAGATAAAACGGGTACGCTTACCGAAGGAAAACCGCAAGTTACAGACATCATAACAGCTGAAACCGTGGCTCAGGAAACACTATTGCAATTTAGCGCTTCAGTCGAAAATGGCTCACACCATCCCTTAGCAAAAGCGATTTTGGCCAAAGCTGAAGCACTAGAAATTAATGTTGAACCCGCCGAAAATCATAAAGCATTGGCCGGTATTGGGGTGGAGGGTTATTTGGCAGGTAAACATATTCTGGTATCAGCACCGAATAAACTGGCTGACGATATATTAACCATAAAATGGCAACAAACGGTAAAAAAACTTGAAAATCAAGGCAAAACCGTTGTGGTGGTATTAGTCGATAATAAGCTACTTGGCATTATTGCAATGCAAGATACATTACGCATAGATGCGTTTGATGCTGTTAATAAGCTGCGAAAACTTGGTATTAAAACTGTCATGCTAACGGGGGATAACCCACTGGCAGCTAAATCAGTTGCCCAAAAAATTGGTTTAGATTATCGGGCGGGACTGTTACCTGAAGATAAAGTCAATGCAATTATAGCGCTCAGTAAAACCGATCATACCCTGATGGTTGGTGATGGTATTAATGATGCTCCCGCAATGAAAGCGGCTAATGTTGGTATTGCCATGGGTAATGGAACGGATGTCGCGCTTGAAACCGCTGATGCGGCATTAACACATAATCGGCTAACTGGATTAGCCGAGATCATTATGTTGTCGCGAGCAACCAGAGCCAATATTCGTCAAAACATTTCTATCGCCTTAGGACTAAAAGCCATCTTCCTTGTGACTAGTTTATTAGGCATAACCGGCTTATGGATGGCTGTTTTAGCGGATTCTGGTGCTACGGCACTAGTGACCGCAAATGCACTGCGCTTATTAAAGGCACGTCAGACAGAATAAACTTTTTATTAAATATTATTTATATATTGGATAAAGGAGAGGCATATTGCAATAACCTCTCTTTTTCAATATATTATTTTATTTAACAGCGTTTCATTTTTAGTATTAATTCACTTTTTTGCGGATCAAATAACGGTACGGAGTTTGCTCAATCTCTTCAGCTAAAAGTTGATGTTGCATGAAACGACAAAAGGCAGGAATATCACGAATTGTAGCCGGATCATCAGCAATAATTAATAACGTTTCACCTTCAGCCATCTGACGAACCATTTTTCTTATCATCATCATTGGTTCAGGACAACGTAATCCTTGTGTATCAAGGGTTCGATTTGGATTAGTAAAAATATCTGGCATAGGTATTTCGTTTTAAAGCCTCTTCAATAGCTTGGCATTATATTACAAATCAAATAAATTCTCCTGCCATTTATTAAATAAAAATAGATAAGAAAATTTTACTATTCATTTTGCTTTAATCTTATCTCAGGCGTATGATGCACTGCGTAAATTAAATTGTCATGGGTTCCCTCACCCCATTTAACCAAAAAGGTATAATATGTTCGAATTGACGCCACAACAGCGAATTAAGGCTCTCATCTGGCTTTCCTTTTTTCATATTTTGATAATTAGCTCAAGTAATTATCTGGTACAACTGCCGATTACCATTTTTGGCTTTCATACCACATGGGGAGCATTTACTTTCCCTTTTATTTTTTTGACAACGGATCTAACTGTACGTATTTATGGTGCTGCTCTCGCTCGCCGGATTATTGCTGCGGCTATGCTGCCAGCGCTTTCTGTCTCCTACATTCTGTCGGCACTTTTTTACCAAGGACAATGGCAAGGGTTTATTACACTAAATGAATTTAATTTATTTGTTGCCCGTATTGCGCTAGCAAGCTTCATGGCTTACGCTTTAGGCCAAATTATGGATATTTTCGTGTTCAATAAATTACGTAATTATCGTCGTTGGTGGATTGCGCCAACTGCTGCAATGTTTTTCGGTAATCTACTAGATACGATTGCTTTCTTTTTTATTGCATTTTATCGCAGCACTGACCCTTTTATGGCGACAAACTGGGTGGAAATTGCTTTAGTCGATTATAGCTTTAAGTTATTTATTTGTATGTTATTTTTTCTTCCTGCTTATGGGTTGATGTTGAACTTCATTCTAAGCTACTTTTTCCAGGGTCAACACGCAAAGAATTGTTATTTAGCTAGCAGATAATAATTAAGTTGAATCAAGTCAAAATATGCCTAATTGAATATCTGTTTAACAATAAAGCCATTCATTGAGTGGAGAATAACAATTTCCACTCAGTGCAAAATCGTGCAACCCACAGAACGCTCAGCAATAATTTCCGCTAGGGGAGAGTTATTCGCTTAAATCTGATATTTGATACTGACTTTATAAGCGATCATCTATTACAATATAAACAATTTTTAATCAATCATGTTTATTAAGAAACAAAACGAGCATTCATAGTGATTTTTGATAGCAGAACTCAAAAATTTATGACGAAGTTCACACTTATGCTTGAATAATTAAAAAATTATTTCTATGGCCGATATATATTTTGTCTGTTTACGCACAAATTTATAACATTTTCGCATTCATATGCAGACATATGCATTAACATGAGTTATCTTAGCGCGCGATTAAGAAAGAAGACTGAATAATAACGTCTCACATTTTTCGTTTTAGCAATTGCTTATTACTTGATAGCAATAATTTAAATGCTATCGGAGGGGAATTATGTTAAGTATTTTCAAGCCAGCACCACATAACAAAAGAGTTCCGGCAGATCAAATAGATCCACTATATCGCCGCCTACGTTGGCAAATTTTCTTTGGTATATTCTTTGGTTACGCTGCTTACTATCTAGTTAGAAAGAATTTTGCCTTAGCAATGCCCTATTTAATTGAGCAAGGTTTTTCTAAAGGTGATCTTGGTTTTGCGCTATCTGGTATCTCAATTGCGTATGGTATCTCAAAATTTATCATGGGTTCCATCTCAGATCGTTCAAATCCGAGAGTATTTTTACCTGCTGGGCTAATTTTATCCGCCGCTGTGATGCTGATTATGGGCTTTGTGCCTTGGGCAACTTCAAGCATTATGATCATGTTTGTTCTACTCTTCCTGTGTGGTTGGTTTCAAGGTATGGGATGGCCTCCCTGCGGCCGAACAATGGTTCACTGGTGGTCACAAAAAGAACGTGGTGGTATCGTTTCGATTTGGAACTGCGCACATAATGTTGGTGGTGGCATCCCACCTTTATTATTTATATTAGGTATGGCATGGTTCCACGACTGGAAAGCAGCGTTATATATGCCAGCTTTTGCTGCCATTTTAGTTGCTATCATTGCTTTTGCTCTAATGCGTGATACTCCACAATCCTGTGGTTTACCACCGATTGAAGAATATAAAAATGACTACCCACCTGATTATACCGCTAAAAATGAAAAAGAGCTGACCGCAAAGCAGATCTTTATGCAATATATTTTGCCTAATAAACTGCTTTGGATGATCGCTTTTGCTAACGTTTTCGTTTATTTACTACGTTATGGCGTTCTTGACTGGTCGCCAACTTACTTACGTGAAGTTAAACATTTTGCTATGGATAAATCCTCGTGGGCTTATTTCTTATATGAGTATGCAGGTATTCCTGGCACACTACTTTGCGGTTGGATGTCAGATAAAGTTTTTAAAGGGAATCGTGGTGCCACTGGCGTATTTTTTATGGCATTAGTAACCATTGCAACCGTTGCCTTCTGGCTTAATCCTCCAGGAAATCCTCATATTGATATGGCTTGCATGCTAATTATTGGGTTCTTGATCTATGGCCCTGTTATGTTGATTGGTTTACATGCACTTGAATTAGCTCCTAAAAAAGCCGCTGGCACTGCTGCTGGTTTTACCGGTTTATTTGGCTATCTGGGTGGTTCGGTAGCGGCAAGTGCTATCGTGGGTTATACCGTTGACTATTTCGGCTGGAATGGCGGCTTTATGGTAATGATTGGCGGTAGTCTGCTATCTGTTATTTTATTGTTTATCGTGATGTTAGGTGAAAGTAAACACAAGCGCCAAATGATGGAACAACATGGCTAATTTTTTTCATAAATCTACTATTTTTAATTAATAAACTCGGCCAACAGGGGAAACTTCACTTTATCGCTGATTTCCCCAATCATAATAAAGAGAATTATACTAATGAATATAAAATTAAATACCTTGGTTGCTAGTATGTTATTAGTTATGTCGATGTCAACAATTGCCCAATCTAATGCAAAAGTCGTTATTGCTCATCGTGGTGCAAGTGGTTATCTGCCTGAACATACATTACCCGCCAAAGCAATGGCTTACGCGCAAGGTGCCGATTTTCTTGAACAAGATCTGGTAATGACAAAAGATAATGAGCTAATTGTACTACATGATCACTATCTTGATAGCGTAACAGACGTTGCTGACCGCTTTCCAGGCCGTGCTCGCAAAGATGGTCGCTTTTATGCCATTGATTTTACCTTACCAGAAATTCGTTCACTCAAATTTACTGAAGCCTTTGAAATCAAAGACGGTAAAAAGGTGCAAACCTATCCTAACCGTTTCCCGATGGGAAAATCCAACTTCCATATTCATACTTTTCAAGAAGAAATTGAATTTGTCCAAGGTTTAAATAAATCAACCGGCAAAAACATAGGCATTTATCCTGAAATTAAAGCACCTTGGTTTCATAAGCAAGAAGGAAAAGATATTTCGACTAGGGTGTTAGAAGTACTGAAGCAATATGGCTACAGCAACAAAAGCGACAATGTTTATCTCCAATGTTTTGATGCTAATGAATTAAAACGTATTAAAAAAGAGCTTTTACCTAAATTAGGTATGGATTTAAAACTGGTTCAATTAATTGCTTATACTGATTGGCATGAAACCTATGAAGAGCAGCCTAACGGTAGCTGGACTAACTATAGCTATGATTGGATGTTCAAACCAGGCGCAATGAAAGAAGTGGCTAAATATGCTGATGGGATAGGACCAGATTATCACATGCTTATTAGTGACAACTCCAAGCCTGGTAAAATAAAGCTTACTGCTATGGTTAAAGATGCACACAAAAATAAGTTAGTCGTTCATCCTTATACCATTCGGATTGATAAGCTACCAAATTACGTGAAAAACGGTGAACAACTGTTTGATATTATCTATAACAAAGCTAACGTCGATGGTGCCTTTACCGATTTCCCTGATCGTGGGGTAAAATTTTTGCAAAAGCATCAACATCAATAACAACCACCAATAAACTCAGCGGTAACAATTTACCGCTGATTACTATTAGCTTACTAATATTAAGCCCGCTCGATAGAAAAAGAGATAACATCACTGATTTTTTCTGCATTCAACGCCAACATAACTAAACGATCAATGCCTAAAGCAACGCCTGAACAATCAGGAATGACTTTATCTAATGCAGCAAGGAGACACTCATCAATAGGCTGTTCTGGTAAACCCATTTTTTCACGAATTTGGTTATCATGCTCAAAACGTTCTCTTTGTTCTTGTGCATCTGTCAACTCACGAAAACCATTAGCCAACTCAATACCCTTAAAATAAACTTCAAAACGTTCAGCAACCCGGTGATCTTCTTTACTAATTTCGGCTAATGCTGCCTGTGAAGAAGGGAAATGATAGATAACGGTGGGTTTATCTTTACCTAAATTAGGTTCAACTCCCATAGTAAACAAAAATTGTAACAACACATCCTTGTCTTCTTCTGTTTCTGCGTTATTTAAACCCAACTTCACTGCTGCATCACGCAATTGTTTTCTTTCTGATTCCGGTGCTAATGGATCAATATTTAGATAGCGCTGAAAAGCCTGTTGATATGATATCCGTTCAGTTGGTTGGCAGTCCAAAATCTGTTGCAGCAAATCATCCACTTCATCAATAAGTCGGTACATGTCATAATGAGGTCGATACCATTCAAGCATAGTAAACTCTGGATTATGGTAACGTCCCTCTTCTTCATTACGAAAAGCTTTAATTATTTGGTATATAGGCCCACTGCCAGCCGCTAGCAAACGTTTCATATGATACTCCGGACTGGTTATCATATACAATTTGGTGCTGTCAGCGATCACTGGAGCAATAAATTGGGTTTCAAACGGCGAAAGATGAATATCTGTTACCGTGAATTTACTTAATATAGGCGTCTCTACTTCTACTACTCCCCGATCAATGAAAAAACGTCTGATTTCAGCAATAATTTTGGCTCTTTTCAGTAAGTTATTGATAGACGCGCTTGGTTGCCAATTCACTATCTCACTCATTGTAAAAACTCCAAAAAAGAATAAAGCGCGCTAGTTTACTCGCCTGTAAACAAATAAACAAATGTTTCATATCGTTAATCTCATCACTAGGTTTTTAACAAAAATAAGCTAACCCTTAGTTGAATAGTAAGAGAACTTGAAAATATTAATTAGTTGAAAGAAATAATTAACATTAGTTATAAGTTGATATAACTATTTTCTATATCATCTCCAATTTAGCTGAATAAAGAAAATATTTCAACTGAAAATCATCATACCATAAAAAACAAATTCAAATAATATCAATATGTTAAAAGTATTAAGAAGTTATTTTCAGCTGTAAGATTAATAAAAATACTAAAAATAATCATTTTAATGCATTAGTACAAATATTTATTATTAAATAATGCATTTATTTATAATGATTTTATAAACACAAAAATATCATAAATATGACTAAAATTACCTTATTGCTCATGAAAATATTATTAATGAATATATTTTATTGATGATAAAAAAACCTAAAATGGAATAATGTTATATACCAATAAATGAACATATAATTATGCTATTTTTATTAAATAAAAATCATATTATTTATTATGTTAGCAACAAAAATTTGCTACTAATGCTTATTTGAAACTTATTGAAAAATCATTATCAATAAAAATAAAACCAACTCTAAATCCATTAAGGTAACAAGATAACATATAACCTTAATTATACTCATTTTATGGTCAAAAATAGCGAATTTTTAAACAAATCTATTCGCTCTCACTTTTTATAAACAAAATCCTAGAAAACTTATACCTGAATCAAATCTCTGTCGGTAACAATTTGTTATAAATTGCTAAATAATAATTTATTGTTAATTATTAATCATAATTAAATAACAATGCCATAACAACATGAAGTTTATTTCAATTAGTAATGGAGAAGCATAGTGTGCAAACCTTTAATGCTGATTTAGCCATAATAGGAGCTGGTGGAGCAGGTTTAAGAGCAGCAATTGCTGCTGCTGAAGCTCATCCCCATCTGAAAATTGCCTTGATTTCAAAAGTCTACCCCATGCGCAGTCATACCGTTGCTGCAGAAGGTGGCGCTGCTGCAATCGCTCAATCCCATGATAGCTATGATTATCACTTTAATGATACGGTTTCAGGAGGAGATTGGTTATGTGAACAGGATGTAGTTGAATATTTTGTCAAACACTGCCCAACAGAAATGACACAATTGGAATTATGGGGATGTCCATGGAGTCGTAAAAAAGATGGAACTGTGAATGTCCGCCGTTTTGGCGGAATGAAGATCGAGCGCACTTGGTTTGCTGCTGATAAAACCGGCTTCCATATGTTACATACTTTATTTCAAACTTCACTCAAATACCCACAAATCCAACGATTCGATGAACATTTTGTATTAGACATTCTTGTTGATGAAGGACGAGTACATGGCCTAGTTGCTATTGATATGATGGAAGGCGCTCATATTCAAATTAGCGCAAATGCCGTTATTATGGCCACCGGTGGTGCCGGTCGGGTTTACCGTTATAATACTAACGGTGGAATTGTTACTGGTGACGGCATGGGTATTGCGTTACGCCATGGCATTCCATTACGTGATATGGAATTTGTCCAATACCATCCAACTGGTTTGCCAGGCTCTGGAATACTCATGACTGAAGGCTGTAGGGGCGAAGGTGGGATCCTCATCAACAAAGATGGCTATCGTTATCTGCAAGATTATGGTTTAGGGCCTGAAACTCCACTAGGTAAACCAGAAAATAAATATATGGAATTAGGTCCACGAGACAAGGTTTCTCAAGCTTTTTGGCATGAATGGCGTGCAGGACGCACAATAAAATCATCTCGCGGTGATGTTGTACATCTTGACTTACGTCATCTGGGGGCAGAGAAACTACATGAACGTCTGCCTTTTATTTGTGAATTAGCCAAAGCTTATGTCGGCGTCGATCCAGTTACAGATCCTATCCCTGTCCGCCCAACCGCGCACTATACAATGGGAGGTATTGAAACGGATCAGAAATGTGAAACATCAATTAAAGGTCTGTTTGCTGTGGGCGAATGTTCATCTGTTGGCTTACATGGTGCAAACCGCCTAGGTTCTAACTCCTTAGCAGAATTAGTCGTTTTTGGACAATTGGCTGGCACCGAAGCGGCTAAATATGCCACTGAAGCCCCTCCAGCAAATAATAATGCTATTGAATTAAAAGCGCGTGAGATTGAGACCAATTTAACCAAGCTATTCAACCAAAAAGGTAAAGAGAATTGGGCTAACATCCGTGATGAAATGGGAATAGCAATGGAGGAAGGCTGTGGCATCTATCGAACACCAGAATTAATGCAAAAAACCATAAATAAATTAGCCGAACTTAAAGAACGCTTTAAACAGATTGAAATTACAGATCATAGCAGCGTCTTTAATACTGATTTGCTCTATACTATCGAATTAGGATTTAGTCTGGATGTAGCAGAATGCATGGCTCACTCTGCTTTCTATCGCCAAGAATCTCGTGGCGCCCATCAGCGTCTGGATGAAGGCTGTACTGAACGTGATGATGTTAATTTCCTAAAACATTCTCTTGCCTATTACGATTCACAAGGCGCGCCGCATATAGCTTATCGTGATGTAAAAATTACCAAATTAGCACCCGCTAAACGAGTATATGGTGGTGAAGCAACAGCACAAGAGCAAGCAAATAAGGAGCAAGCGAATGGCTAAGATGAAAACACTGAAAATGGAGATCATGCGCTATAATCCTGAAACAGACGATGTCCCTTATCCTGTCACTTATGAAGTTCCTTATGACGAACAAACCTCTTTGCTGGATGCTCTCGGTTACATTAAAGACCACTTAGCATCGGATCTCTCGTACCGCTGGTCTTGTCGCATGGCCATATGTGGCTCTTGCGGTATGATGGTTAATCAAGTGCCTAAATTAGCCTGCAAAACTTTTTTACGGGACTATACCGATGGTTTAAAAGTAGAAGCATTGGGAAATTTTCCTATCGAAAGAGATTTAGTTGTAGATATGACCCATTTTATTGAGAGCCTTGAAGCGATTAAACCCTATATTATTGGTAATAATCGTAAAGTTAGTGATGGCCCTAATAAACAAACACCTAGTCAAATGGCGAAATACCATCAATTCTCTGGCTGTATTAATTGTGGTCTCTGTTATGCTGCTTGCCCTCAATTTGGTCTTAATCCAGAATTTATCGGCCCTGCGGCGATCACACTGGCACAACGTTATAACCTCGATAATCGCGATAAAGGCCAAAAAAAACGCATGCCATTACTAAATAGCGATAATGGGGTATGGAGTTGTACATTTGTCGGTTACTGCTCTGAAGTATGTCCTAAACATGTTGATCCTGCTGCGGCAATTCAACAAGGAAAAGCAGCAAGTGCTGAAGATTTTATTATCGCTATGTTGAAACCAAGCTAAGGAAAAAAAATGACGACAAAACGTAAGCCCTATGTTCGCGAAATGTCATCAAGTTGGTGGCAACAGATTGAATTTTATCGTTTTTATGTTATCCGTGAAGCAACCGCCATCCCACAAATTTGGTTTAGCTTAGTCGTGCTTTATGGCGTTTTTTCATTACAAGCCGGTCCTGAAAGTTGGTCTAACTATGTTGCCTTGCTCGATAATCCTATCGTTTTACTAATTAATATTTTCACTTTAATAGCGACTTTATTTCATACAAAAACCTGGTTTGAACTGGCGCCTAAAGCGGTCAATATTGTGATAAAAAATAAAAAAATAGCCCAAGAAAGCATCATAAAATTACTCTGGGGTATCACTTTTCTAGTAACAGTCATTATCTTAGCTGTAGCGCTAATATAATCTAAGGAGAACAATGATGAATCACCCTCATAAACGTTCTGATGAACCTATTTTTTGGGGATTATTTGGTGCTGGTGGTATGTGGAGTGCAATTGTCTCTCCCGCTATTATTCTTTTGCTAGCAATTTTAATTCCTTTAGGTTTAGCGCCAGAAATGTTCAGTTATGAACGCATTCTGACATTTTGCCAAAGCTTTATTGGTCGTATTTTTTTACTATTAATGATCATTTTGCCTATTTGGTGTGGGCTACATCGACTTCATCATGGCATGCATGATCTAAAAATAGCAATTCCGGCTGGTAAATGGATTTTTTATGGTGCTGCTGCCATTATTAGTGTGATTGCTATTATTGCTATCATCAAACTCTAATCAATAACTAATCTAATAATAAAGCCAGATCATATCCAACTATCTGGCTTTTATATTTGTTATACATATTGACTAGTTTAACTTATAGACAGGCTAGCAACCGCTCGTTCCAGTTCGTCAATATTATTAGCCGTCAAATACGGACGAATAACTGCAAAATCTACAGTACTAAGCCGGTAAATATTTAGGGCTAAAAGCCGCGAGATCACCAAAGGCTCAAAGCGCTGTCTGACCAATTTAGCTGGATTGCCGGCTACTATAGTATAAGGTTCAACATGGGTGGTAACCACACTACCCGCTGCTACGATAGCACCTTCACCAATAGTAACTCCCGGCATCAGCATGGCACGCATGCCAATCCAGCAACCATTATCCAAGTGAGTATCACCTCGCGCTAAATAGGCTTGCTCAATAGTTTGCATGAAGGGATAAATACTGAACCAATCAGTCCGATGAGTATTGTTGCCCCCCATCAAGATCACTACTTCAGCAGCAATGCATACATAATCACCTATCCAGAGTTGATCAACGGTGCCCAGTGGCGTCCACCGTTGACTAATACTATCGCCATGCAGATAGCGAACCACACTTTTCTCAAAACCGTCATCCCAGCATTGGCTGTAATAACTATTTATACCTTTAACGTGAATATTAGGGTTAGTAACTGTTTGGTGGAGCAATTCTACTTTAGACCAATGTTTAATTTTATCCGGCATGGTTTTTAATCTCTAATAGGGTTAAAAGCCACGGAACGTTATTCCGCAGCAGTGAAAGCACGTTCAACCTTCACTGCGTTATTAAGCGATACGGGGATGATGTAATAGAGGATAGATTGGCATAATAATTACCTACAATAATTAATATTAGCTATTGAGCGTTATAGGCTTCAAAGGTTAATAGTTTATCCAATTGGCTTTTGTCCTTGGGCCAACTGTCCAATATCATTACAATTACCTTTTCACTCAATTATAACTCAATCAAAAGATAAGTAACCAGCGGCAAAAATTGCTGTTAGTTTAATTAACCATTGTACTAATCATATTGACTAATCTAATCTTTAATTGCGCCATAATCAGCATAGACAAAAAACAATTTCAGTTAACCATATGAAATGGATTTATAAATTAAAATTTTAAAAGAATAGGCTTGGAAAAAAGTTTCAGTGAAAATTTCAATTTTTTACCGATTCTGACTATTGCTGAAATAGATTACTAAACATATAAAAAATTATTTCTATATGAAATAATAATCATACTAAAATATCACAAAAATAATACTTACTAGCGAGACGTTTATGAGAAAACTGAATTTTTTAACTATTCCATTAACTTTACTTTCTAGCTATACATTCGCTCTAGATACGGCGCCCAAATGTATAAAGGTAGATCAACAACAAATTGCTAGTTTATTCGATCGTTGGAATGATTCATTAAAAAGTGGCGATGCAAAAAAAGTTTCGGCGAACTACCTCGCAGATGCAGTATTATTACCAACTATATCAAGTCAGGTTAGTTTACGGATGCTGAACGTGTCGACTATTTCAAACACTTTTTAGCCAAAAAACCAGTAGGAAAAATTGATAACCGAACTATTCGTATTGGTTGTAATAAAGCAATCGATATCGGTACTTATACTTTTACTTTTAAAGATAAATCCACTGTTTCTGCTCGTTATACATTTACCTACGTCTGGGATGGTAAAGAGTGGAAGATATCAACCCATCATTCATTGGAAGTACCAGCAAATAAGTAAAAATTTTTTTAATTAGCTAACCACTTTAAGTAACGCTATTCAAAGGTGACTGATTAGATAGTCACCAATTTAAATTTAAAATAGCCTCAAAAGATCAACACTATTTTTTCCATCACTTCACCTTGTCCATGCTGTAGGCTGACTCTCATTTTATAAATACATCCCTGTATTATTAAACTTCCTTGTTCTCTATTTTTAACCTAATCATTTAAATGACTTCCAATCGTTTAAAACGTTCGATATAAACATTTATGATTAGCAAAAACTATTGATGCACAAATATCGATCGAATAAAGCGATTGATTAATCTAGTTAGGATAGAAAGAGATGTTTTAAACAACAATATATTTATTATTAAAGGAATATAATCCACTATTGCGCAAAAAAATTTAAGTAAATATAAGTAATAAACCTTTTAACCAATTAAATAGCAAAGTAACATTTAATTAGCAAAGAAAATTGACAGCATAAAATATGCTATTTTCAGTTAATCAAAATATCCTATTCGATGGCTCAAATGTGTTATTACAAATTAGTAACCATAGTGAAAATTTTTCTACAACGTTTGCTAGCAGCTTTAGCATTATGCTATTCAATAACGGTTTTTGCTCATCCCCACAGTTTTATTGATATGCAAAACCAATTACAAATAAAAGATGGTCACCTTATTGCGATGAAAATGACTTGGGTTATGGATCCCATGACATCAGCTGATTTACTTTATGATGCACAACAGGCAAAAGAAAGTGATGAAGTGTGGAAGCAATTAAGTGCAGAAGTCATGGCTAATGTTATTAAGCAACACTATTTTACCTCTCTATATGATAAGAATAAGTTAATAAAATTTCGCTTTTACCCTAAAGAGTATCACCTATCGCGCAAAGGCAACCAAGCCGTGCTCTCTTTTACGTTAGAATTAGCTAAACCAGAACCTATAACAGGTAAGACATTAACCGTAATGACTTATGATCCGAGTTATTATGTTGATATGACTTATCGCAGCAAAAAGCAAATTTCATCGCTAACTGATACCTTATCTCAATGCAAAATTCAACTGATAACACCTAAGCCCAGCGCATCGATGATTAACTACGCCCTTTCTCTTGATAAAGGAGAAACTCCACAAGAAGACCTTAGTCTCGGCCAACAATTTGCGCAAAAGGTAAACATAATATGTCAATAATGCCCAATAAGCCTGCAATCAATCTATTTAATAAGAAATACGCTATATTAATCGGATTATTTAGTTTCATTTTTATCGTATTGTCATTTTATCTGTACAAATATTGGCATCTTGGATTACAACTAGCGATCACTGGGCAGCGAGAACTTAATCAACATCTTTCTTCTCTTCTGATGCGCGTGGCAAACTCGCCAACTGAAGCAGGCTTATTACTGGTTGGTTTTAGCTTTTTATATGGTTTATTACATGCTTTGGGACCCGGGCACGGAAAAATCATTATTACCACTTATATTGCCACCCATTCTTCACGACTAAAAAAAAGTCTTACCCTTACGTTATTAGCATCCTTATTACAGGGAGCTATTGCTATTCTTTTAACATCGATTGTCCTCGGATTATTCCAGCTATCTAGCCGACACTTACATCTAAGTAGCTTTTGGTTAGAAAAATTAAGCTACGGCTTGGTCTTTTTTCTTGGTCTATTATTATGTCTAAAAGCGATTTCTCGACTGAGAAAAATATTGAAAAAATCTCGGTATGCTCCCTATCAATTTACTAAAATTCATTCGCCCACCCAACCTCAACATTCTCATGACTGTAATTGTGGTCACAAACATGTATTGTCTGATGAAGAATTACAAGGCAATTGGCGAACTCAACTTGCTGTTATTGCTGCAATGGGGGCACGTCCTTGCTCTGGCGCATTAATTGTTCTACTTTTTTCCTATGTAATCGGTGTTTATTTTTGGGGAATTATTGCCGCTCTAATGATGGCCTTAGGAACCGCAATAACTATTAGCGGAATTGCATCACTGGTCCATAGCGCCCGTCATCTAGCAATTCGCTATTCAAAATGGCAAGGATTAAAAATCAGCCCTTACTGGACTTTAGGAATGATGTTAATAGGCGGCATAGTGTTAACCATTGTGGGATTACTTATGTATCAAAGTGTTGAAATTCCAAAAACAATGGGTTCTTATATTTTTGGCCGTTAAAAGTAGTACCATAATTTTATACTCATCATAATGGCACTTGATAAAATAAATAATAGCGTTAGATACTGCAAAACACGATCAGATAAATGCAACATTAAATATTTGGCCAGCGGCATAGTAATCAATGACCCTACACATAGGATAAAAGCAAGAACAATATGAGTATGCCCATCGCGCATATAGGCTATTGCTGATGAACCTGATAAAATAGTGGTGACAAAAATCGCGGTGCCAATCGCTTGTTTAATTGATAATTTTAAATAACGTAATAATAGTGGCAATACAACAACACCACCTCCTACTCCAGTCGCACCAAGCACTACCCCAGCAGCGATAGCAGGCAACAGTAAAGATCTTACGTTAATAGTGTTATTTTTTTCCAACTGATTTAACGAAAATGAAAAAAATATACGATAAATAAAGAGAAAAAGGGAATAAATAATCGCGACTACAATAAGGATATTAATGGCTAATTCAACTTGCTGTTAATAACCTTGCCATTGACTGAAATAAGTTACTAAAAAACTTGTCAATACTGTGGCTGGTAACATAATAACTAACACAGCCACAGCACTTTTAATCGGAACATTGCCTAAACGAAAATGCATATAAGAAGATGAGATTTTCATTAGCATAGAAAGAAAATTGGCGGTTGCAACTGCAGACAAGGCATCCATACCAAAAAAATAAGTTAAAATCGGTAATACAACAACTCCCCCACCAACGCCGGTTAAGCTAATAATTAATCCCAAAATTGCGCCAATTATCAATTCTGCTACCAAAAACATGATTAATTACCTTGCATGGAGAATTTACATTAGCTATCAATCAGTTCGTCACGACATGTGAAAGTTAATGATAAAAAATCAATTCCAAATCATGAGATTAAAATATGGCTAACACACTCAATAATCAAAGCCGGAACACGGTTACAAACATGGATCCGGATTTGATATAACTGGGAAAATTTATACAGGATGAACTGGAACTAAAACTTCAGTTGCAATAATAACAACCAATAATCCAACTAAAACTGGAATAGACGTACGTTTAACCACTTCAAAAGGTGAAATTTTCGCCATTCCTGACACAGCAACCACCACACCTGACACCGGAGACATTGTTCGACCAAGATTAGAGGACTGTAACATAGGGATAACTAGGTAAGTCGGATTAATTCCCATTTGTGCGGCTAACCGTGGGATCAATTCAACAAAAGAGTAAAATGGTGCATTACCGGAACCCGTTGTCATTGCCGCCAACATAGTAATCACCACCAACACAATCATCATTACAATAGCGCCAGACCCAAAAGATTGTGATAAATTAATTAACGAGGTAATAAATCCGATAGTACTTAACCCTTGGGCAAATACGCCGGCAGCCACCAGCAGTACAACAACTGAGACAAATGCATCAGCCATACCACGATAACAAACATCTAACCCATCAAATACCGTTTTTACCCTAAAATAGCGCACAAATTCAATTAAGCTCGTTAGAATAATGCAGCCAACGATAATAGTAATAATATGTAATTGAGGTGCCCATTTACCATCAAAAATTAATACCCCAATAATGGGCGTAAAAGGTAAAATAGCATAATAGTCAGGTGCTTTGGTCTTTATTTCATTAACATCAAGTTTTTCTGTTTTTACCTGTTCACGTTTATCAAGGTAGCGTTGCCAAAAAAAGTGGCTAATGGCCATAGCAATAATAGCAATAATCGAAATAGGCAACGTGGTTTTAAAAGCAAAATCAATTAGTGGCATGCCTGATGCTTTTGCTGCTAATACAACATCACCTGATGTAGGAGCCAAAATTATTGCAGCTGGTGAGGCGCAAATTGCTGCTGCAGCGCCACGACTAATTCCGACATTAACCATAATCGGAAATAGGGTTGCCATCAATAAGACACCCAGTCCTGCTGCAGAAGACACTGCTAATGACATTAAGCAAGCGACAATATATGCCGCAACCATGAGTGCATAAGGTGAATTGATCATTTGTAATGGCTTAGAAGCTATTTTGACCACAACATCATTAGCCCCAATATGGGTCATATAGGCAGCAAAACCACATAAGATCATAATCATCATGCCTAAATCACCACCACGGCTCATCAGTAGGTATTTGATATATTCTAAAATATCGGTGGTTTTCCAACCCGTCACTGGCACATCATTAGGTAATATATTTTTACCCATAATAGCGCTGATAATAAGCAGCAATATGCCGCCAATCATTAAAACACCGGTAGCTGAATAGCCTTTAATAATATAACGACCTATTCCAATCGTAACTAATACACCCATTAAGAGTTCCATCATTTTACTCCTCTGTATCTACCCCAAGGCCGTCAAAAATAGTAATAAAAATTTATTTAATCATTATGAATATTATTTATTTTAATAATAAAGTAACGATGAAAAAACAATTTACCGATTAAAGTTTGATTAATAACAGTATTACCCCAAACTTCGCCTATTTTATCAGCATAAAAAGCTTGCATTTAAGCATTATTATCAATTTTTTTATCTTTATTTATCTATTTTTAGAACACTAAAAGGACTTTATTTATACCTAATTATAAGTATTTTTTATAAAAAATTAAACTTTAACTACTATTTAACAATCAAAAATATAAAAATACTTCATAATAAACAATAGATTACATCATTAAATATATAATTATTGCGCAGTGTGCAACAGAATACCATAATTAATTTTTATGTTTGATGTGATCATCGATAATTAAGGTACATTTTCATATGAAGAGATCATTAAAATATACAGCTGTAATTATTTGTCTATTAATAATTATTTTTTTAATTTATTTATTTAGACCAACAGCTTCATACCCGATCAAAACTTCAACCAATGAACCTACTGTTAATCTTGTACTTATTGGTGCTGGTATCATGAGTGCCACACTAGCAACATACTTAGCCGAATTGCAACCAGATTGGCAAATCCGCATGTATGAGCGACTAGATAGTATTGCAGGTGACACGTCTAATGGCTGGAATAATGCTGGGACCGGTCATTCAGGCTTTATGGAAATGAACTATACGCCAGAAAAAAATGGGCAAATCGATATCACTCAAGCAACAGAAATTGCCAATCAATTTGAAATTTCTAAACAATTCTGGGCTTACCAATTAAAACATCGCGTTCTTCATCAATCCCAAACTTTTATAAATCCTGTTCCACACATTGCCTTTGTCTGGGGAAAAGATGACGTTAATTTCTTAGCAAAACGCTATGCAGCCATGATCAAAAATCCTATGTTTTATGGCATGAAATATTCTACCTCTGCGGACGAAATTAAATCGTGGGCACCACTAATTATGGAAGGGAGAGATGAAAAACAACCTGTTGCAGCAACGCGTATGGATATTGGCGCTGATGTAAACTATGGTGAAATAACCCGTCAGTTAGTTGCCAATCTGCTTAAACATCCCAACTTCAAATTACAGACCAGAACCGAAGTGAACGCAATTAGCCGTAATGATGATGGCACTTGGAGTATCGGTTTTAAGAATCTCACAACCGGCGAAGAGAGTCACATAAAAACGCGTTTAGTCTTTATTGGTGCAGGTGGTGCAACGATAAAATTATTACAATACACAGGGTTAGAAGAAGCAAAACAGTATGCCGGATTTCCGGTCGGTGGTGAATTTCTGGTTACCGATAATCCTGAGGTGGTCGATAGGCATACCGCAAAAGTTTATGGAAAACCAGCACTTGGCGCTCCCCCTATGTCAGTTCCTCATATTGATACCCGCTATTTAGAGGGTAAAAAATATGTGCTATTTGGCCCTTTTGCTACTTACTCAAATAAATTTCTCAAATATGGTAGCCAACTCGATCTTTTTGCTGCTACTAATGACAGTAATATAATTTCCATCATTGCTATTGGCATCAAACACTTAGATTTAGTGAGATATTTAGTCAGTCAATTAATGTTAAATGATGAAGAACGTTATCAGTCTTTGTTAGAATATTATCCTAACGCCAAAAAAGAAGATTGGAAATTAGTTATCGCTGGACAACGAGTGCAAATCATAAAGAATGCCAAAAACAAACCCGTTACATTACAGTTTGGTACTGAAACTTTTATCTCGAATGATAAGACCGTCTTTGGTTTGCTTGGTGCTTCACCTGGCGCATCAACCTCCCCTTATATTATGTTAAATTTATTAGAAAGAGCATTTCCCGATAAAGTCAAAAATCAGTGGAATGCCAAATTACATGAAATCATTCCATCCTATGGCCAACATTTAGAACAAAATCCAACATTACTTAATCACATCCGCCGATACACCAGTGAAATATTAGGCCTTAATTATATTGTTCCGCAACAGGAACAAACTAATCAGCCGATGATACCCAAACAACAGCAAGCAAATACTAGGTGCTCTTTTGTTAAATAAAAACTTATTGCCCATATACAGATCAGACTGATAGCTTTTAATTATTAATATAGGCAAGCAAACTAGGGTGTTTGAAAAGTGGTTACTTCTCGAACAGAAAAACCTGCGTCATTCAGATATGAAAAAACTATCCGTCCAGCCTGCTGAGAAATGGGTTGTTCAAATGGATATATACGCTCTGAGAATGGCGGGATCATCATATCCATCTGTTGTTTAATCCAATAGCGCTTATGCGGACTCTCAAAAAAGATTTGTGAGAAAGAAATATGAAAAGGTAATGGATTTTTGCAGACCAATACCCATTCTTGGCCCTTTTGTAGCAGTTTAAAGGTGATTTTATCTGCTAACTTTGCAGGAAAATCAGCTAGTTTTGTCGGGCGATAAAACAATTTTAATTGGGTATTCATTGCCAAGCTTACTTTAGGATTATCCTGCTTTAACGCTTGATCATGCAAATTAGGTGGTATTTCATACAAATTTAACCAAAAAACTGACTCTCTATCATCTGGTAAAGGATCACCATTATAAATAATCCTAATAGCTTGGATCTTTTGCGCTGCTAGATGAAAAACCGAAGCAAGCACCACAAAAGGTGTTTCTGCTTGTGGATCGGCTTCACCGTGATCAACCCAGTTTTGGACAATAACCGGATAACTATTAGTATTAGCTAACAATACCGAACGTTCTTTATCACCCTGATGGTAAATAACTCGGGTCATATTAGCCATGATCCCGGCTTTAGCTGTTATCAACCAGAATAGTGATAAGTATGCGACAACAACGGTTAATCGCTTCATTGTACTTTTACCAATACATATGCCGTAGCATGTATTTTTCCTGGTTTAATAACTTGACCTGGCAATTGCTGCAATACTGCTGTGTATGAGTGTAAGTAATGTGTATAACCAGAAATTGAAGGCCCCAAATTTTTAGCATCTCTAAGCACAGGATACCAACCGGCACTTTCTCCACTTGGCCCCATACCAGTAATACCGGGTTGAGCGACAAATACCATCGGTTGTTGAGTAACGCTACTACGTAATGTAATACCAACCCCGGTTGCTAATGTAGGATCAACGCCATAATTATCTGAAACTAGAGCCATTACACCACCTTGAGAATTAATTAAATTTAAACCTTGTGCGGCGCGATAAGCACCTGGTGAAACCTGAATACCAATTGCTGTTTGCCCGCCGCTGGTACCTGAGTTTACATTATCACTACATTCGATTTGGACAGAGATATCAGCTTCTCTGGTACCACCTGCCAATAACTCTTGGCTAGAAATAGTTGGAAAAAGCACTAATGGTGTCGCATTTCTAGCCACACAAGTAGCATTGTTACTCAGTGTAATAGACTGACGCAAACCATAGCCAAAACCATTATCTACTCCCCAAAAACGAAAATTATAGGCGGAATCTTCGCCTTCATTGTCATGTATAATTCCCGGTCCAACAAATTGAATATAAGCATTAGGCTGAGTACATTGATAATTTGTACCTGTTGCACTGGCATAACCTAATCCGCCTTTACCTAACCCACCACAATAATTTGAAGCCGCATTATTGGGTGGAATTGTACTAACACGATAGAGTTCCACTTGCATTGGCGGGATATCTTGTAATCGAATATGTATTTTACCTTTTCCTGGTTGGCTTCCTTCAACCAGTAAATAAGTTGTAAGCGGAACCCTTTTCCAACTACGTTGCACCACAACACCAGCCATGGTTTGTTTTATACCAACGTAAGCAAGCCAAGATGCATATACACCAGGCAATCCATCAATAAGACCCGTTTCATGAAATCCACCGACTCTATCATCACCATTGGTTGCTACCAGAAAATAAAGCTGAGGCAGATCAGCCTCATCACAGATCCATAATACCGAAGAGGCATTCGCGCCACCAAAAGTATAAGCGGTTGGTGGAACAACAATAGAAGCCATTAAAGAACCAACTGGCTGAAAATAAGTATCCGTTAGATTAACGCGACCAAATAGCATCTGGGCTGAACGATTATCCTCAGTCTGAGAAACACCTGTTATTCTACAATTTGCGCTCACAGTGAACGATAAAGTAAAAAGGGTTATGATTAATAAATACGTACTTAACCAATATGAAGTATATTTCATTATCTCTCTCCACTTGCGGGTTAACGTTGCACGCACATAGCCGTTAATTTCGTTATAGGCTGTTTAGCTAATACATGACCCGTACTCGAGTAATCTAGATAACAACGTTCAGAGGCCGCCTCTCCCCATTTTAACAGTAGCGTACCTGAAGCTTGTTCCGTTCTGACATATACTTGATTATTTTGACCAACCATACCAATCACATTATTTTCTTGGTCAAAAACTTCCGTACCAATCGGTAAAAGAGAATGATCGGTTAGCTGTGCTTTAATCAATAAGGCATAACCTGCACGGGTTTTAAACATGACTTTAACCGCGGCGCCAGCATAAGGAGCCACTTGTTTTTCATTCTCATTTAATTCAAAATTTTCCGCCATTCCTTGTGGATCGATAATAATCTTATTATAACGATATGGCGTTATAGATGGGACTAATGCATAGCCATTGTCATCAATTACTGTTCCTTGTGCATTCAATACAGCCGCACCAGATGCGCCTTTAGCTTCAACTAAAGCAAAGGTGTCTCCTAAATAAGGGCCAAACGTAATCCCACCACTATGAAGCGCTAAAGCGCCCTGAGCATTAGCGCCCGCCTGCCAATAGTTTTTGCCCTTAGATGCATTAATACTCAAATTAGTATTAGAAAAACGTTTCTGTAAGCTACCATTAACGGTTGATTGGTCATACTGCCTTACATAACTGGCGCCAACACTATAATTTATGTTTTGTTGTTCATTCGCCGTTCCTGACAACATTACCTGATATTGATCACCAATATTTCCACCATGGGTATAACTACTACTTACTGTCGGCGTATAACTAGAATATTGACTACCCAATGGAAAAGAGAAAGAAACGGAGGTGGAGGTCTCTTCTTTGCCTAGATGTCCACTTGATTCGGCCAACTGCTGTCTAGCAACAACAACATTCATTGTTAAACCATTATCAAACGCTTTATTGTAGCCTAATTGCAACTGACTATCGCGCGGACGGTTATCACGATAATTTTGGATTGAGCCTGAAAGAAATAGATTACCAAATTCATTTAATTGCTGACTTAAGGTCAGTTCAAGCCGATTAAGTTGTCTATAAGTTGAAGAACTCCATGCTGTGCCACGAGTAACGGCTTCACGGATGCCTAAAACATCTGAAAGTTCGCGATAACCGTCTGTCGAATAACGATAACCAGCCAATGAAATTGTAGTATTAGTTATATTAAAAGTGCGGCTATAAGACAGATTAGCCATCCAACCCTGAAGGCGTATAGAACCATCAGCTGATTGATTATCGATAGGAACAACTGAATTAGAATAAGTGGTATTAAACCCTAGGGCTCCAAATCGACTACCATAGACACCCCCTAACATAATGGCCTGATATTTGTCAGCAACCCGCAAACCTGAACTAACAGAGAAACTATTACTCAAGCCATACTGATAAATAGCATCAGCAAAAACCGAATCTTGGCCAATATTACGTGTTCGGCCAACAGAAAAATTATAGCGATAACTACCGGGACGTAGAGATTCAGGCACCGCTGAAAATGGCACACTAAAACGCCGGACTGAACCGTCTGCCTCGCTAATTTCCACATCAAGATCACCGTTATAACTGGTAGGGTAGAGATCGGTAATCGAGAAAGCACCCGGTGAAACTGTCTTTTGGTAAATTTGATTACCATTTTGTTTAATAGTAACGGTTGCCGTTGTATTAGCGACTCCTTGTACAACCGGCGCATAACCACGCAAGGAATCAGGTAAAGTCCGCTCATCACTGGCAAGGGCTAGCCCATTAAAATTCAAACCAGAAAAGAATTTTCCTTGGGTAACCAATTGACCTAATGACAGCATCCCTGCGATAGCGGGAAAAGGACGTTGCAAATAACTACGGATGTTACTCCATTTAGCGCCCGACTGGCGCGAATATGTGTAATTGGATTGTTGCCGATATTGCCATATACCAAAATTCATACCACCATTTAAAGAGAGGTAAGCAATATCTTGATCTTTAACATTGTTGTCATTATTAATATGATAATAATTTCCAATATAGTTAAGAAAAAAAATAGAATTACCCGCATCTAATAAATTAGGATCAATATAACCTCTTGGAATATTCTGTAATCCATCGTCAGGAATGGTTAAGTCCAGTCGTAAATCTGATAAAGTTAATTTGACCTGGCTACCAGCAATATATTCCGGCAAAAAAATACAACTTTGAGCGGATTTTTTATCCGTTAATTTTACTATTATCCCAGCTTGCTTGATCGTCGCTAAATTAAAACATGGGCCAACTGTGTGATTTTTATTTTTAACAAAAGTTATTTCTTTAGATTGAAAAAAATGATTATTAATATAAATGTCAACTTTATATTTACCAGGAATAATTGAATTAGCCTGATTAAATTGAGCTAACATTGTCGGGCTTACTACCCCACCACGAAATAAAGTTGGATCAAAAGTATAAGTCTCATTTGTTGAATAGACTAAAGTAGGAACAAAAGTTAATAATAATACATATTTTGTCGGCCGGAAATGACAAAATACCATTCGCCCTATTAACATAGACTTATAAATCATTAGTAATCCAATAGGGCAGTACATACTTAATTTCCTACTAACAAATAAAAATAGCAAAATAAAATATATTTATCTTTGGTTATTATTAAGCAAATAAAGGTAATTCAGTAACAACATCAACACCATAATCGTTCAATAGAGTAAGGCGTATAATATTTTTTGCGTTACGGTTAATAGCCCGCGGTAATTTCCATCGTGTCGTTGATTTAGGTGATAACATAATAGAATCCGCTAATTTAAATGACTGGCCATTAGCAATTAATGTCGCAGAATGAACAACGGCATAATACCCAGTAGGGTTTTCAACAACTATTTGCTCATTACTCTGTTTAAATATCAGTTTATCCGCCAGTTGATTTATATCATCTGACAAGTTTTTAGGCCGATAAAAAATTTTTATTCGTGTATTAAATAATAATACTAATTTATTAGCCTGATGCTGTTGCTCATTAAAAGCTGGAACCTGACTAAAATTAAAATAGAAAAGGGACTCCCTATCTTTAGGAAGTTTATCATCTACAGACATTAATCGTATTATTTGTCCTGATTTAGCTTCTATCCGAAAAATTTGCGGATTAACAATAAAAGGCATCTCTGTCATTTCTTTGCTTGAATTCTTATTACTATTCTCCAACCAAACTTGAATAACATTCGGATGATTATCATTATTAGATAATTGTATCGTTTTATCTTTCATTCCTTCATAATAAATAATACGTGTTCCTGTCATTACCACACTAGCATGGCCATAAGACATTAAACTAGTAAAAAACAATGTGATAATAGCAATAAATGAAGTTAATATATTACTCATTTTAAAATCCAAATAATCATTACTTTATAGTCAATAAATATCTGTAACAAAATTATATTTAATAAATATTTAGTAATTAATAATTTCTCTAAAATCAATTATTGCTGAAAATATTGCTATTTTCAGCTTAAAATAAAATGATCAGCAGAAATTATAAATAACCCACTGTATATTCGACCATCGCTTTCACCTGACCGGCCTTTGCGTTACCATTTTCAGAAATATATTGCACCCCAAATGTATGAGAAGCTGTAGTTTCATCTTTTTTAAGAACTAAACCTGGAACACTAGTCTCACCATTTAATACCACTGGCGTTGTTCCACTTTCATTGGTAGTAATCTGAATTGCGACATTTTCTGCCCCATTATCAGCAGAAGTTACCAAATTAGCTAAATTACCCGCAGTGGTTACATTGTGCCCTAAAAATTTTGTTTTAATATCAATATTACCACTAGTTGGTGCAGTACAATTTTTTATTATCACTGTAAATGGTGTTAAGCCAGCAGTGCTACCTGCGGTAGATAGCTGAGTAACAGAAACGTTAGGTAAAAGAACTATTGAATTAGTCTCTTTATTAACTTCGGTTTCACATGTTTGTGCACTTACCTCTCCCTGGAAAGTGATTGTCGGAGCAGCATTAGCAGCAACAGGCATAACACTAATAACTAACAGTACTAATGGGAATTTCATAAATACCTCAATATTATTAATACAACATCAATCTATTATTATTTATAAAAATAAATATTACCGTTATGAAATAATTTCTTAACGGTAATATTTAATTTTATTAAATAAGAATAAATTAATAGGTGAAAACACAGTAACTATAAATAAATAACTTATTTTGTATTTGCTATTATAAGGGTTTAGATAAATATCGCTTTAAATAAATTCATCGATAAAGAAATACTTACAGTTAATGAATATTAAATCACTATCTGTAAGTTTCTTTAATTATGCAATTTTCAGTCATCAATATCAATCATAATGAATAAAAAAGAAATAAATGTTCATTTTATTCATTAATATTAATATTAAATCCCACAAAACTATTTAACACCAACAATAAAACCCAACAAAATTAATGGATTTAGTTTATTACACCTATATTTTGCGAAATTTCACTTATAAATAACAAAATACTCATTAAAATTAGCAAAATATTTTTATTCTATACACGGTAATTGGTCATAACAATTTAATATATAAGAAAAATTTTGCTTTTTCACTAATGCATAAAATCTTTTTCGCCAGTAGAAAAATACCATTAAAATCATATATTAAATAAGAAAAATCAATAATTTATTCAATAAGTTAACTATAATAACAGTATAACTTTTTGATATTATTAATAGAAAAATAAAAAAATGATAACTATCAGAATTATCTGTAATTTTATATTAATCAATATTTATTATTTTTTGACTAATTCAATATAAAAAATATATTCTAATCAAAAAATACATTTTGTTACTTTTTATAAACAGCACAAAATGCTAATTAATATTTTCTTATTTAAAGTAAGACTGAATTATAATTATCACTGTAAGTAATAGTTCAATGTAGTAACTTTATTTTTAATATTTTAAATGGCTAACCTAAATAAAATTGCTCACATACTTTAACACAAGCATTATGTAAAATAGTCAATACAATAAAATTTCAGATAACTTTAAAATTATTAAATCTACTTATTAGTTTACAATAGGTATTAGGTATAATGTAGGTAGAATTATCACAATAAATTCTACCTATAAGAAAAAATCACCATCTGAAATATAAATTTCCTAAACAAATAAACGAATAATTTCAACTATTAGCTTTTTAATAGTGAACATTTCTATCCAAGTTATTATTTATATTATGATTTACATTACCATTAGGCCAAACAGAGTTGTTATTTACATCACCATTAGGCCAAACGGAGTTATTATTATTCTGGTTACCACCCTGTTCACCTCCATTGTTATTACCCTGGCTACCTCTATCTCTATTATGCTGCCCATCCCAGTTATTATTACCTTGCTCACCCCCATTATTACCACCCTGTCCATCCCTATTGTTATTACTACCTTGACCACCACTATTGTTATTACCTTGCCCACCGCCATTATTACTTTCTTGTCTACCTCCATTGTTATTACCTTGCCCACTGCCATTGTTATTACCTTGCCCACCGCCATTATTAACTTGGCCTCCACCATTGTTATTACCCTGCCCGCCACAATCACCGCCTAAGGTTGTAACCTTAAAAGAATTTAAAAAAACCGAATTTTCTTTTGCCCAACTTTTTGTATCATCATAAAAAAGATTGCTTGCTCCAACTCTTCTCATAGCCACATCGCCACTGCCTGTCGGGCCTATTTTATAAATTCTTACAGCAAATTTGTGTGTTATCGGATCCCAGCGTCCACTAGTCCAGCAAGTAGACGTAGCATCTAAATTATTAATCCAGCCCTTTGACGGAAAAAGCATTTTTCCACACATTGAATTAATACCTAATGCATAACCAATCCCGGCAATGTTTGTCTTATATACTCTCACACCATCAATATCTGTAGCGAATTCACCATATGCTCTTCCACCAGTAGTCATATTTTTTACGTTAGAACACTGATAAGTTTTAATTGAATCGGTTGTGAACGTATCTAATAATGTACCTACAGGCATATCATCGGTCACAATAATATCTCTCCCATTGACCTTTATCTGTCCACCAATCTCAATACATTGAGCAAAAACCGATGTGGTATAACCAAAACTATAAGTAAGTAGCATAATCAAAGATAAATTTTTCATAAACATGTTCCTTATTAAAATAGATTTCAAAAGAAAATTATTTAAAGTTATAAATAGATTTACTTATAAAATGAATAGATAGAGATAATTATATAAATTAATTTATTAATTGAACTGCCATTAAAAAATATTAAATTTCATGACTTGCTATAAAGTATAAATAACTTACAACAAGATATTATTTAATAAAAATAGCTTTTTTATTTCATTTTATTGATTTGATATATGCAGCATTATCATTATTGATAATAAATTACCTTTAGTTCTGTTTACATTTCAATATAAAAGATTTTATTTAATAATGTAGATAAACATTAAAAAAACAAATCCCTATAACTAAATAACTTTCGGTTATATGTAGGTTAATAACCTTTATTTCAGATTAAAAATTATTATTATTAGTATTATGACTCATGCCATTATTTCCATTATTAGGCCAAATATGATTATGATGATTATCTTTATCAATATTGTTGTTATTATGTTGATTACTATTATTGTTGTTATCCTGGTTACTATTATTACCTGTTGTTGCAACGTTAAAAGCATTTAAAAATACCGGATTTTCCTCAGCCCAATTATTATGGTTATTATATGACAAAATAGTGGCACCAATTTGTTTCTTGGTTACAGTTCCACTTGCCGTCGGCCCTATTTTATAGATCCTGACCTCAAAATTATGGGTTATCTGGTTCCAGGTATGGCTAAACCAACAAACAGCAATATTATCTATATTATCTCGCCAACCTTTAGATGGAAAGATCATACCACCACGACACATTGTTTGAACGCCAAGCGAATAACCAATCCCTGCAACATTGGTTTTATACACCCTAATACCATCTATAGTCGTTGCAAATTCACCATACAACTTTCCTCCGGTAGTCATATTTTTGGTATTATTGTCATCACAATGATAAGTTTGTAGTAAACCGATGGTAAAAGTGTCTAATAAAGAACCGATAGGAGTATCATCATGTACAATAATATCTCTGCCATTTATTGTTAATGGCCCCCCAACAGCAATACATCCAGCAAAAGATAAAGCACTATAACTTAAACTAGATACAGCCAAAAGGATCCATAACATATTTCTCATAAGCACCTCTTTTATTAGGGTAGATTTGCGTGTTTAATCTTTAACATTTATAAATAAATTTACTAAAATAGAGTTTTTATAAAAATCGATTTAGTAATTAAAATTTTATTAAAAAATAATATTAATCACATTAGTTAATTTATTTTTTTATTATCTGTATATTTATTGCCACTAGAGATAAAATATAATTTTATCTAAACATTAATAAAAATCTTTTATCTAGATATTTAAAAAATTTAATCAATTATACCAGAAAATATTGTTATTCAAAATTACAAATCATTATTGTCACTTTCATTAGCGTTATTATTTGCGTTATTATTTTCATTATTATTAGTGTTGTTATTGATGTTATTGTTGGTGTTATTATTAGCGTTGTTATTGGTGTTGTCATTGATGTTATTGTTGGTATTATTATTTGTGTTGTTATTGATGTTATTGTTGGTGTTATTATTAGCGTTGTTATTGGTGTTATCATTGATGTTATTGTTGTTATTATTAGTGTTGTTATTGTTGTTATCATTGACGTTATTATTAGTGTTATTATTGGCATTATTATTGGTGTTGTTATTAGCATTATTATTGGCGTTATTATTGATGTTATTATTGATGTTATTATTGGCATTGTTGTTCATATTTTTATTAATATCTATATTGTTATTATTAGGCCAATTATGTTGGTGATAATGTCTATGATAGTGTTGATGATGATGTTGAATATTGCCACTTAGCTTATTATCATTTGATTTATTATCATTTATTTTATTGTCATTTGGCTTATTACTATTATCTATTGTTGTTACTCTAAAACTATTTAAAAATACTGGATTTTCCTCAGCCCAGATGCTGGTATCTTTGTATGCCAAAATAGTTGCGCCAATTTGTTTTTTTTCAACAATTCCATTTGCTGTAGCACCTATTTTATAGATCCTGACCTCAAAATTATGAGTT
The DNA here is from genome assembly GCA_014737535.1 of Bombus cullumanus. Lineage (NCBI taxonomy): Eukaryota > Metazoa > Arthropoda > Insecta > Hymenoptera > Apidae > Bombus > Bombus cullumanus. The sequence continues at coordinate 31,230 of JACXIX010000129.1, read as the reverse complement.
ATCTGATTCCAAACCTTATTTGACCAACAAACATCGATATTATCTACATTATCTCTCCAACCTTTAGTTGGAAAAACTATATCTGGACACATTGTTTGAACACCAAGTGTATAACCAATTCCTGCGATATTTGTCTTATATACCCTGATACCTTTTATTAGGGTCGCAAATTTACCATAAAGTTTGCCACCGCTAATCATATTTTTAGTATTATTATCACAACGATAAGTCTTAAATGAACTTGATGTGAAGGTGGCTAACAAAGTACCAATAGGTGTATCATTTTGAACAGTAATATCTTTTCCATTTATTGTCAGCGGTCCACTAATAGCATCGCAAATACCAAAACTCATTAAGCGATTAAAACTAAAAAAATCATTAAAATGAGCTAAAGCAAAAGTTGTATAACAAAAACTAGAAATAATAAAAATAATTATCAATATAATCCTCATAAATTTTCCCTTCATTAAAATAGAGTTATAATAATTAGTATTTAAAATAAAAACATTACCATACAACTCAATTTTTAATTAATAATTTTATTAAATTAGGGTTTATCAAAGTAGATAAATTTAAAACAATTTACAAATAAAACACAGGAGTATTAAAAATATCATTTAATTATACATTCGACTAAATTAATGCTTTCTTCAAATATATTCAATAAAGGTAGAGCTAAATCAATCGACCCACCCTACCTATATATTTTATATATTTATAAAAATATTATTGTAATCTTTCATAAATAAATATTTACCAAAGAGTGATATTATTTTTAATGACTATATTGATATTTAAACCTAATATTATTACTATTACCACTTTTATTTACATTGCTGCTTCTATTGGTATTACTACTTCTATTGGTATTAGTGCTGTTATTAGTGTTAGTACTGCTATTGGTGTTGGTACTGCGATTGGTATTACTACTACTATTGGTGTTACTACTACTATTTATATTAGTACTCTCATTAGCATTGGTACTCTCATTGGCATTAGTACTCTCATTGGCATTAGTACTCTCATTGGTATTAGTACTCTCATTGGCATTAGTACTCTCATTGGTATTAGTACTATTATTGGTATTGCCTTCCTGCCCACTAGTTCCACTTTCACCACCGCTATTATCTAGCGAACCATTATTATTGCCTTGCTCACTACTATTGCCCTCCTGCCCACTAGTTCCACTTTGACCACCGCTATTATCTAGCGAACCATTATTATTGTCTTGCTCACTACTATTACCTTCCTGCCCACTAGTTCCACTTTGACCACCGCTATTATCTAGCGAACCATTATTATTGCCTTGCTCACTATTATTACCTTCCTGCCCACTAGTTCCACTTTGGCCACCGCTATTATCTAGCGAACCATTATTATTGTTATTATTGCCTTGGCCGGCACTATTATCAATTGAGCCATTATTATCCGGCTTATTATCATTAGTATTCAACGTCACAACTCTAAAATTATTTAAAAAAATTGAATTTTCATGTGCCAATGTATTTTGGTTATTAAACGCTAAAATTGTGGCTCCAATTTTTTTCTTTTCAACAATACCACTTCCTGTAGTAGGGCCTATTTTATAGATCCTGACCTCAAAATTATGTGTTATCTGGTTCCAAATATCTTCATTCCAACAAGTTGCTATATTATCTAAATCTCCCCTCCAACCTTCAGTAGGAAATGATAAATCACCACACATCGATTGAACACCAAATGAATAACCAATACCTTCAATATTAGTCTTATATACTCTGATTCCATCTATATAAGTAGCAAAATCACCATAAGCCCTTCCACCTGTTCGCATATTTGCTGTATTATTATCATCACAACGATATGTTTGAAAAGAACCTAATGAAAAAGTATCTAATAGTGTAGAAACAGGGGTTTCATTTTTTACAACAATATCTCTTCCACTTATTGTTAGTAGTCCTGCAACAGCGTTACATTTCGCAAAGGCTAGATTCATATAATAAAAATTACAGATAATAAAATTAATTAATAATATGATCCTCATATGTGTTTTCCTTTTTTAAATAAAATTATGAATAATCATAAATAAATTCATCACAATATATAAATTAAATTATACATTTCAAATCAATCATTACATTAAAATTTAATCTATTAACTCATATTTTCTTAAATTAAAATTACTGAACGTTATATATCTATAAATAAAAATTTAAACATAATAAAAATACTATTAAATTATTAAAAAAATAAATTAATATCTTCTTATAATAATAAGATATATTATTAGAATAATAAGAGTCGCTTTAACTATGTTTCAAAAAAATTAATTATCTATTCATTATATTGATACAAAAAATAAATCATCACAACAATAAAAAAGAATAAAAATTTTATCCTATTAGGAACCTTATTACTTATTAACATTATTCTTATTATAACTGTGGACTAAGATATCTTATTTATACTAGTAACGAAAGTGCTATCTAACAATTACCTAAAAATATCATATATAACAATAAATTGTACAATTTGCTTTTAAATCACAGTATTATATTATTATAATCAACTGTTAATAGTAGTATTATTTTTTATCTTTATTAGCTGGATATTACTATAACTAAAATAATTTTATTCTATATGTATAAAACTTTAATAACTCAAAATTTATATCTCATGATTATTTTATTTTAAAAGTTTGATTGAAATAAATATAGCAAAAAATATATTTTATAATTGTTAGTATACAAATTGAATTTATTATGTTTATGTTGAGTCATTGTCAAAATACAATAAAACAATTTATGTAGTACAAAGTTATTGAATAGAATCCTCAACTTTGGCAAAATTTTATATTGTTTAATTTGATATGATTAATAATATGAATATTTAAATTAATATAAAGTTATTAAATATAGTATTATAACAAAATTGATATTATTAAATATTGAAATCATTGACTATTCTAAAAATTAATTTATAAAAACATCGTAATTTAAAAAATAAAATATCTTAAATATTTACAATAAAAATACAAAGCTCAATATAATCTATATTTGATTATTCTAAAATAACACTTTCTGCTAACAATGAAAATTCATCAAATTGTGCATTCTTCTGCTTCATTTTTGATTCGTTTTCTATTAATTCTGCAAAAAATGAATCTATTGGTATATTTAATGCTTGAGTAATTGAATATAATGTATTTACTTTAATATCATTGACCCCACGTTCATAACGTGAGAGCTGTTGTTGACTAACGCCAATTTTTTCAGCTAATAATTCTCCAGAAAATCCTTTTTCTTTTCGTTTAAATTTAATCATTTTACCTATATTTATATTGATACTCATACATTATCCTTGTATAGAAATAAAAATTGTGACTAGTAAACAAGACTTCGTATAAATAATGAATAACGTTATTATTTACTCTTCTTAATATAGAAAAATCAACGACCATTTACCACCCCTCAACTTAATAAATGATTAACCTTAATAGCATTGATAGTTATTCTATTGTCAATGTTCTAATAGAAAATTTTATTTAATGATTTTCAATAAACAACTAACAATATAAAAACATGATATTTAATAGGCAGTTATCTTATCATAATAAAATTTTTAACTTTTAGTATTGCTAGATTCTTAACATTTAATAACTCATTAATAAACTTACATTAACAATACTTAATCTGTAATATTGTCACTTATACTCACTAATCGTGACTTTTCCAATGAGTTATCTATTAAACTACCATTCAATGGTTTAATAATACTATAGCAAAACTACATTAATAACTATCCAGATGCTATTAATTACACAGTCATCACATTATATAAATAACAATTACATCATCATTCATTAAATTAATATAAAAATCATTTCTCTAACCTTCTTAAACTTTATAAAATGAACTATTAACTATAAAAAATCAATATAATAATATAAAATCATAGATAAATTCAAACTCAATCCTATCTATTGCAAATAATCAACATTTTTAAAATTAATACCATTTATTACTTTCATCTCTTTTAATCAAATAACAATAATGAAAATAAATATTTGCATAAAATAACTCACAATATAAAGCCATTAAAGATTGGTTATAGAAAAAATATTATTTCAAATAAATCATATTGTTAATTAATTTTATATAAATAAAATTTTATATCATTTCATTATTTTTTATATCATAAAGTTATATAATAAAACTAAAAATTATTAGTTGAATAAAACATATTTTTATCAATTTTATAAAAATCTGATATCATCTGTGATCCATCGTATGGCAATAAGGAGATTTTTATGCTCAAATATATAATTATGTTCTTAACTTTTATCTCATCTAGTCACGTTGTAGCCTATAACATAGAAATTGATAAAAAAACGGAACAAAAATTAGATAAAATAATCTCGACTAAAGTTATTCCTAATCAATATGCTGAAAGAAGCGATCTATTAAATGAAATATCAGCTTCTTTCCTAAATACACCTTATAAAGCCAATACACTTGTCGGTTCACCAACTATACCGGAAGATTTAGTTGTCAATTTCAATGGCGTTGATTGTTTTACTTTACTGGATTATATACAAGCAATTAGTCATTCAACCAACAAACAAACATTTTTACAAAATCTGAAAAAAACACGCTATACAGATAGCAATGTTAGTTACTTAAAAAGAAAGCATTTCTTCTCTGATTGGTTTGCTAATTCTCCACAAAATGCCAATGATATTACAAATAAAATAAGTGATGATTATATTACCGTAACTAAACATCTTAATCTTAAGTCTGATGGTAGCAAATTTATTCCTGATTTAAATATCATCGAGCGTAAAATTAATTATATTCCATCAGACAAAGTAAACTCACATACATTACAAAAATTAAAAACCGGAGATTACATAGGAATTTATTCAAAGCTGGATGGCTTAGATGTTTCTCATGTCGGCATGGTTATTAAAAAAGGAGAGCAAATTTTTTATCGCAATGCATCATCACTTGCAAAAAATATGAAAGTTGTTGATACACCTCTACTTGATTATATTCGCTCACGGCCAGGTATTATTGTTTTGCGTTCCATTTAACAGTTTAAATTTTGATTTATACTCTTTGATATTATAAGTTCAAAGAGTATCTATCTTTTTAAAAATATTAGCAAAAAACCATAGTTCAAAATAAATCAAGCTATTTATTCTAGTCAACAATTGCCACATTTACTTTCAATATCCGAAATTAGCCAAATCAATTAACAATAATATAAATAAAATAATTCAAAATAAGAAAAAAGCTTTTCATTCAATAAAAAACTATTATTCTTATAGTAAACAGTACTAAATCAATAATATTTTTACTATAAAAAAGTCAGATAAAACACTCAATATTAGATAAGTTAAAAACATCCTATATTTAAAAAATCCGCCATTAACAAAAATAACCATAGTAATTATCAAATAGATAACTAATTAAGCAATCGATGAGAAATTTGTGACACCAGTCGTTGCTCTTATTTATTTAATCAATTCAAAAAATTGGTTACGATTAAGCTAACCAAAAAGCTTTTAAAAAATATTTATTCAAATAATTTTAAAAATATTTACATATTAAGCACTAAAAAATCCAATTTCTACTACAATCACTTGATGAAGCAAATTACTATACAATTCGTTCACATTATCATGGCACATTTAAACAAGTTTTATATGTTTTAGTTAATAAAAATTTAAAAAATAGATAATCCTAAATACAAGTTAATTTTGATATGACTATAGCCTCTCAATCAGAGTTATATTTTCATAAAAAAATTTATAGGATTTTTATGAAAAAATAGAATAATTTGATTTTCTATATTGAAAATATAATCTGAATGCTTTTAACTACAAAAACTGACCATAATTAAAAAATTAGACAATAATTTATATTTCTACAATTTTATAGGATATGCAATGCGACTAACAAAAAAATATTTAATAAATAATAATATAGCTGCGTCACTCCCTTAACCAAAATCAGCTATTCCCGTTTGCTTACTCTACTTTTTAAACATTTTACATATCAAATGGTGTCTTTAATCAATGAAATCTATTCGCCTTTATAAATTATTGTTACTAATAATGACTTTTACTCTGCCATACTCGAGTTTCGCACAAGAGCGACCATTATTATCAATCACAGTCAATGAGTCCTCTTATCAGCAGCAACGCGATGATGATCTATCCCGGCCAGCGGTACAGAGCGAGTCTCGTATTTTGCCAATTTGGGGTAATGAAGCACGAGCTCGTGGTTATGATCTACCTGAACCATTTGGTATTGGTTATGGCTATATGAACCTACGGCAGGACGTAGTCGTAGATAAAATTAATTTTATCTCACCAAAATACCCAGGATTTTCTGATTTAATAACAATAAATGCCGGCCATACCCGCGAGAAAAATGAATCGCATATGTTAAAATTAGATACTTGGGTATTACCTTTTTTAAATATATATGGCGTTTATGGCAAAACCAAAGGTTCCTCGAAAACCAAATTGGCTGGCGTTTATTTGGGGGATGCAGAACTAGATTTTGCACGAAATATGCCTTTCGTATTAGATTTTGAAGGGAAAACCTACGGTGGTGGCGTGGTTCTAGCTGGTGGCTACAAGCAATTCTTTGCTACTTTAGATGCTAATTATACGCGTACTAACCTTGATATTTTAGATGGGGATATAAGTGCGTTAGTTATTACGCCGCGCATCGGCTACGAGTTTACTTTTCAGCCTTTATTATCAGGACAAGGCAATACCAAAGTACAAGTATGGGTAGGTGCTATGTATCAGGATATAACTCAACGCTTTAAAGGCAATATTAGTAATCTGAATTTACCTGAAGAATTCGCCGGATTAGTTAAATTGCTTGATGATCCTAATATGAAATTTGATGTTAAACAACATCTTGCGCACAAATGGAATAGTACGATGGGTGCTAGAATCGAAATTACTCGTCACTTTAATATTTTAACTGAGGTGGGATTTAATAATCGCAATAGTTTTTATATCTCGGGCGAATTTCGTTTTTAAATAAAATAATATTACTCATTAAGTTGATTGATTTATGTACTTCTGGCTTATACCATCAATCTTTAAAAAAGATAATTCAGTTAAACAGTACAGATTGCTGTATGTGAAAGATTGGAGGTTGAATTTGAAATTATTTGTTCAGATTATCTGCCTTTGCATTTTCTTAATCGGTTGTAAAGAAAACGCAACAACTTCAATAACCATACAGCCAGTACTCAAAACAGAAACTCACGAAGAAGCACACAGGGTTTGGCCTGTTATGCAATCAATAACACCACCGCAAGGCTTAAGACCTTGTTGTGCTTTTGGTTATAATCTCAAAGTTAAACTTTGGCAAATACCAATCCCTTTTTATCGAATTGAAAATATTGTTGAAGCAAACAAACTAGGTGAACATCATTATAATGATAGCTTTTGGGGGACATTAACAGCCCTTAGCGGACTTAGTAAAGAAAAATTAGGCATTCTTTATACAGAAAAAGGAGGGTTTATTGACATTGCCCATGTAAAAGATACTGCAGATTATACCCTATATCTTTTTACTGAAATTTTTGCTCATCTGGGAGAAAATTATCAAATACAACTGGATGATGAATTAGCTACCCGCAAAATACAACTTTTTGCCACCAAACCATCAACTTCCTATCTTGAACGTTATACACTAAGTGCTTACCTCGCGGCTGAGTTAGCATTTGAATTAGCTGCCTGGCATGAAATTGCTCAAAGTTATGGCTATGAATCTGTACCTGGTTTTTCTGAAGGCATTTCCGCTTTTTCACCTGAAGATCTCTATTCCAACCTGTTAGGCGCTCGTCTTGCCCTGACACAAATTTTACAAGGTCAAGCAAGTTCAGTATCACAATTTAGTACTGCTATGGCTAAAATATTACCATTAGCACTAAAAGAATTAGGTGCTTACACTAAAAAAGAAACCCAACAAATGTTCGATCAGGTAGATAATCTATGGTGGAATAGCAAAATGCATGTACCTGAAAAATTTCTGTTGCTAAAACGAGACTATGAAACCAGTAGTACACGTATGCCAGTCATGCCACCTAAAAATATCCAACACGGACACAAACTGTCACTTCCTCAGAATTATAAACATTATAATTTATCCCAATTTGCGCAACTACAACTGTGGCCAACAAAATATTCAACTGTGTTACCCGCTAAAAATGGTTACTGGACGCGTGAAGACTTTTCACAAATAGCGAAATTTACTGAAATTCGCGATAATTTAGCGCTAAAGCAGCAATAAAATGATTAATTTATGCTAAAAATAGAGTAGTTCACTAAGTAATTAATTAATTAAATTTAACTTTTTTATATAATAAAAAATGCAACTTATTGTAAAATAAAAATAATATTATTTTTCATTAAAAATAACAAATTAAAACTAAAATATAACTAATATATGGCTAATAATGAGTAGCACTTGTTAAATTTATCTGCTAGGATTTGTGCAATTTTTGTTCAACTTGAAACGAGGAGAAGCGCCATGCCCTCTCGAACGATGAGGACTAACGCCGTCTTCGCTTTCTTGATGTTATTGTTATCAACTAGTTTTAGTTATTCATCAACCAGTACGAGTTTGTCTCTAAATGAGTATTATTACAAACCTGTGCAGACAAAAGAACTAACTCGTCTGCCTGATATGCGCAAATACCCATCAGGAGCAGCTCGCAAGAAAGCGTTTTTAAAAGCAATTGTCCCAATAATTGAAAAATACAACTACAAGATCATGCAAGATCGTCAGTGGTTATTATCCAAGCGTTACAATAAAAATTGGAATGCAGCCGATAAACAACGACTAAATCAGATTTGTACCAGTTATAATATACAATGCAGTTCCCCTGCTAGCTTAAACTGGAACAATCTGCTAAGTCGTGTAGATATTATTCCTACCCATTTTGTTGTTACCCAAGCAGCAACAGAATCAGGTTGGGGAGCTTCTGGTTTAGCACAGAAAAATAATAACTTGTTTGGCATGAAATGCGGTCGTAAGTGTACCTATAGCAAAGGTACCATCAAAGGCTATGCGGTATATTCATCTGTCGATGCATCTGTCTATGCATACTTAAAGAATTTGAATACTAATAATGCCTATCAATTATTACGCAATTCACGCGCACAGCAGCGTAGAACTCAGAATTCATTAAATACTAGTGTATTAATTGATCATCTGAAAAACTACTCACAACTTGGAAGAGAATATAATCGTTATTTACAACAGATGTTCTCTAGTAACGAAGAATTAATCACCCAAGTTCAACAGAATATGCCAAAACATATTTGATCGACTTTGCTGTAATAATTACTAAAAATAAAATCCATACATAATAAATGTATGGATTTTATTATTTTTTTAATATAAACACACTGATCCCTAACAGAATAGCATCATTTAAAATTCGGTTTATTCGCTAGCATCAAAGAAAAACAAAAAATAGCATCCCTATAATCGCACCAACTGTCCCTAGAATGGTTTCCATTAAAGTCCAAGTTTTTAATGTTTGGCCCTCGCTAGCACCAGTAAATTTACTAAATAACCAAAACCCAGAGTCATTTACGTGGCTTAGTACAATTGATCCGCCAGAAATACAAACTGCCAAAGCAGCTAATTGAGCGCCAGAATAACCTAACTCACTGATAACCGGCAATATAAGCCCAATAGTTGTTAAACAAGCTACCGTCGCTGAGCCTTGAATAATACGTACAGCAGCCGCTAAGACAAAACAAGCCAATGCGATTGGTAAACCAGTATTCATTAACGCATTACCTAATACTGGCCCAACACCTGAATTTACTAAAACTTGCTTAAAAACGCCTCCAGCGCCTGTTATGAGTAAAATAATTCCTGCCGGTTGGATCGCTGCGGAGCAGATTTCCATCACTTTTTCTCTATTCATACCATAGCGAAACCCTAAACCATAGATAGCAAATAGACAAGCTAACAGCAATGCTATAAATGGGTGGCCAATAAACTCTAACCATTGCTCTGCAACAGAATCTTTTACCAAAAAATAATTACTTAATGTTTTCAATCCTACCAACGCTAAAGGAAATAGTACGATTAATAAGCTGAATGTAAAACTTGGCATTTTTCCTTTTTTGCTCTTATTACCTTGATAATTTTCAGGTAACGCAATAAAAACATGTTGGCTAATAAAATTACCAAATAATGGGCCAGCGATAAGCATTGCAGGGATCGCTGCACATATGCCAATTAAAATCATCCAACCAAAATCAGCATTCATCTGAGATGCAACCAACATTGGCGTTGGGCCCGGAAGTAAAAATGCAGCAGCAGCAGCTACTCCAGCAAAGAGCGGGATAGCTGTTTTAACAACATTCCCGCCTAAACGGTTAGTAATGGTAAAAACAATACCAATTAATAATACTATGGCGACATCAAAAAAAAGTGGCAATGCACAAATTAATCCTGTAATACCTATAGCTAAATTAGTCCGCTTTTCACCAAAACAAGTTATTAATTTTATCGCAATTTGCTCTAATGCGCCCGTTTCATGGAGTATTCGTCCAAACATGGCGCCCAATGCCACAACAATTGCTAAGAATCCTAATGTTCCTGCCATACCTTCTTGCATTGTTTCTATAATTTTTTTTAACTGGCATGCCAGAAAACAGTCCCGCTAAAATAGAAACTACCATCAATGCAATGAAAGCGTGTAATCTTGCATACATAACCAGAAACAACAATAAAAAGACTGCACCTGCTGCAGTCAAGGTCAATATCAGCATATTGAATGTTTCAGGAATAGGCGTGTTCATCTATTTTCCTTAGTAATAATTTCATCAATTAATTTTACTGTATTATCAATAACCTCAATTAATGGTGGCTTAATATCGATGACATACACATCTTTTTCATCATTACTGGGTACTTCCAAAGTGTCAAACTGCGAGACCAACATATTTGGTTTGAAAAAATGATTTTTACGCTTTTTTAATCGGCCTTCTATTAACTTAAAGTCTCCTTCAAGATAAAGGAATGACAGATGTTGATTTCCATCTCTTAAAATATCTCGATATTTTTTTTTCAAAGCGGAACAAACAATTAAAGAAACACTATTTGTTCTTTGCATAGCAAAAATAGCATCATTCAATGCTTTAAGCCAAGGCAGTCGATCAGAATCATTCAAAGCATGGCCAGCCGACATCTTTTCAATATTGGCACGTGGATGCAAAAAATCACCATCTAAAAACGCAGCTCCTGTTTTCTGAGCGATCCCACTCGCAACTGCAGATTTACCACTACCAGATACCCCCATCAGTATAAAAACATGGTGTATTTTTTTGGTATCACTCATTAAAAACTCCGTTAAAAATCAGGCAATATATAAAATCTTACTGATAATTATCAGTTATAAAAAAATAATATAATAGATTTGTGATAGGAATCTCAGTAAAGAGGCGGATCTGAGCACAAGTAAAACTCGTTATCGGTTTTATAGCTCTTAATATAACCAGCAATAATTAATATTAGTTCCGTTAGCTCGTTGAAATTAATCATTTTAATTACGATTGACTATATGTGCTATTTTCCAATTTAGTATCTATTTATAACAATAGAAAATAAAAAAACATTATTAGAAAATAGTAAAAGATATTATTTATTTTAGAACTATGGTAGATATCAAAAAGTATAAATATGATAATATCATTATTATAATGATCTTCACCTTAGGATAATTCATGACAAAGCAAGATCAGGAAAAAATACTGTCCCAAGCTAAGAAAATATGCCAAGCGCGTAACGTACGTTTAACGCCACAAAGAGAAGAGGTATTGCGCCTTGTAGCAGCTCAACCTTGTGCTATTAGTGCTTATGATTTGCTTGACCTACTTAGAATTTCTGAACCTCAAGCTAAACCACCAACCATATATCGTGGCCTAGAATTTCTCTTAGAACAAGGATTTATTCACAAAATAGAATCAACAAATAGTTATGTTATTTGTCATCATTTTGAGGATCCTAAACATACTTCAGTTATGTTAATTTGTGACAGTTGCGGCAGTGTCGCCGAAAGTAATGGTCAAACAGTAGAAACCGCTATTATAAAATTAGCCAAACAGACTGGTTTTCAGTTATCTCATACCGTTGTTGAAAGCCATGGACTATGCTCGCCTTGCTACAAAATCGAGAAAAAATCCTGTTAAAACTATGCATTATTAAGGTTAAATAGAGATACAAAGGCCAGGCGTATGAACAATCGGCCTTTATTAAAAAATCAATAAAAATTTAAAATATCTTACTTAATACTTATTAGTTATAAATCAAACAAGCTAGAAAATAATAATATTTTTTTCAATAAATTAAACTGAATTAACTTAAAAAATTAATTAGATATAAAATGACTAAAAATTTGACTAAAATGAATCACTACTACGAATAATACCAACAGCGAGTCCTTCAATAGTTAAGTTTTGTGTCCGCAAATCCACAATAATTGGCTCAAATTCAGGATTTTCAGCAATTAATTCAACTTTACTACCCGCTTGCTTGAAACGTTTAACCGTCACTTCATCATCAATACGTGCAACAACAATTTGCCCATTATGTACCTGTTGTGTTTTGTGTACAGCAAGTAAATCACCATCCATAATTCCGATATTTTTCATGGACATACCATTAACACGCAATAAAAAATCAGCACTAGGTCTAAAAATAGTAGCATCAATCCGATAATGGCTTTCGATATGTTCTTGGGCAAGTAATGGTTCTCCTGCCGCCACCCGACCAATAAGTGGTAACCCTTCATCCTCATTTTCTTCTTGTAGTAGCCGGATACCGCGAGAAGCACCGGAAACAATTTCGATCACGCCTTTACGTGCCAAAGCCTTTAAATGTTCCTCTGCTGCATTTGGTGAACGAAAACCTAAACTTGTTGCAATTTCAGCGCGTGTGGGAGGCATACCCGTTTGCGAAATGTGTTCACGCACCAGATCATAGACCTGCTGCTGCCTCAACGTTAATTCTTTCATTTCGCCCCCTATTTATTTGCATTCGCACATTGTCACTGTAAGTATATACAGTTATATCAAGATTTTAAACTGAAAAATGTGTAAAACCCTATTTTTTATAACTAGCTCACGAAATAAAGATTACTGATCACAATTGCCCAAATAAAAATAGCTAACCAAATTGAAATAAAAACAGCCGCTGAGCCCATATCTTTTGCCTTACCAGAAAGTTCATGTAATTCTGTACCAATTCTATCAACCACTGCTTCAATCGCACTATTTAATAATTCAACAATAGCTATTAATACCACTGAACTTATAAGTAGTAACCGTTCAATCCATTGTACATCAAGGAAAAAAGCCACACTGATGGCAATAATCACCATAATTGCTTCTTGTCTAAAAGCGGCTTCACTCTTCCAAGCTGACCTTAATCCTTTGAGCGAATAACCGGTTGCTTTAATAATTCGGGTTAGTCCCGTTGTTTGATTTGCCATAAAATTTACTCTCTAGATATAGTTCTATATGGGATTTAGTATAATTATTATCTTTTAAACAGATATTAATTACTATTTCTGATATGCTTGGGTAGGATTCAAATAAGAGGCTATCGCTCATCTATGTCATTTTGGCGTAAAATTTACTACAATCTATTAGATTTACCAATGAAATTATTGGTAAAAAGTAAACTCATACCAGCAGATCCAATTAAAGAATTGCATCTTGATACGACACGTCCTTTTCTATATGTATTACCTTATCATTCTAAAACAGACTTATTGACGTTACGTCAACAATGTTGTTCTATTGGTTTACCTGATCCACTTGATCCGATTGAAATAGACGAAATTAAATTACCTGCCTATGTCTTTATCGATGATGGCCCGCGTGTCTTTCGTTATTATTCGCCAAATCCACGTAAAGATTCCGTAAAAACGTTTACGGCTTATCTTGATCTTCATTGCCATAATCCCGAACTAAACATTCAGATGCTACCCGTATCAGTGATGTTCGGTCGAGCACCTGGTCGAGAAGGCCACTCACCAGCGCCTCCGTTACGTTTACTTAATGGTATTCAAAAATTCTTTGCCGTTATCTGGTTAGGACGTGACAGTTTTGTTCGTTTTTCACCCACTGTCTCTTTGCGCCAAATGGCTGGCGAATATGGTACTGATAAAATTATTGCCAACAAACTTGCTCGAGTCGCCCGCATTCACTATTCACGGCAACGATTGGCAGCAGTTGGCCCCAAACTTCCTGTACGCCACGATCTATTCAATAAGCTGTTAACTTCAAAAGCAATTGAAAAAGCAGTTGAAGATGAGGCTAAAGCAAAAAAAATCTCACTAGATAAGGCAAAACATAATGCGATTGCCATGATGGAAGAAATTGCCGCTAATTTTTCCTATGAAGCGATCCGTATTACTGACCGCGTACTTAGTTGGACATGGAATCGACTTTATCAAGGAATTAATGTGCAACATGCCGAACGTGTACGCCAATTAGCGCAAGATGGCCATGAAATTGTCTATATTCCTTCTCATCGTAGTCACATGGATTATCTATTGCTCTCTTACGTACTTTATCATCAAGGCTTAGTTCCTCCTCATATCGCCGCTGGTATCAATCTTAATTTTTGGCCTGCTGGCCCAATTTTTCGTCACTTAGGTGCTTTTTTCATTCGCCGCTCCTTCAAGGGCAATAAACTTTACTCCACCATATTTCGTGAGTATCTCAGTGAACTGTTTGCTCGTGGTTATTCAATTGAATATTTTGTCGAAGGCGGCCGCTCTCGAACAGGCCGACTACTGGAACCAAAAACTGGCACGCTGTCAATGACCCTACAAGCAATGCTACGAGGTGATTCACGTCCAATTACCATTGTCCCTATTTACATTGGCTATGAGCATGTATTAGAGGTTGCTACCTACGCTAAGGAACTAAAAGGGGCAGCAAAAGAGAAAGAAGGATTTTTTTCAATGTTAAGAGGTTTACGCAAATTGCGTAAACTAGGACAAGGTTATGTTAATTTTGGTCAACCGATTGCGCTAACACAATATTTGAATAAACATGTTCCAGAGTGGCGTCAATCTATTGATGCCATTGAGCCCCAACGTCCAACATGGCTAAATTTAACCGTGACTCGGCTAGCTCATAAAATTATGGTTAGAATTAACAACGCCGCTGCCGCTAATGCGGTAAATTTATGTTCAACGGTGTTGTTAGCCTCACGCCAGCGTGCATTAACCCGAGAACAACTGATTGAACAAATAGAATGTTACCTTCAACTATTAAGAAATGTGCCTTATAGTGGTGATAGCACGACACCAAATAAAACTGCCGAGCAGCTATTAGAAGACGCATTGCAATTGGATAAGTTTGAAGTCGAACATGACAGTATGGGTGATATTGTCGTATTACCACGTGAAAATGCAGTATTGATGACCTATTATCGAAACAATATTATGCATTTACTAGTTTTGCCTTCCTTAGTAGCCAATATCGTATTGCATAATGAAAATGTTCAACGTCAGGAAATTGGTTATCAAGTTGCACTCATCTATGCATTCTTAAAAGCAGAACTCTTCATGCGATATAGCATTGAAGAATTGCCTGAATCTATCGATATTCTGTTGGATGAATTGGCACGCCAACAACTAATACTATTAACAGCAGAAGGTTTTGTAACTATCAATCCAGCTCGTATTCGCCCTCTTCAGCTTTTAGCTGCTGGTATTAAAGAAACGCTACAGCGCTATGCAATTACACTTTCGCTACTCAGTACCATACCTGAAATTAGCCGAGGAATACTAGAAAAAGAGAGCCGTATTCTCGCTCAACGTCTGTCTGTACTGCATGGTATCAACGCCCCAGAATTCTTTGATAAAGCTGTTTTTTCCACACTGGTAAATACATTAAAACAGGAAGGTTATATTAATAGAGAAGGTGATGCGATTATCAGCGCAAATGTACAACGACTTTATCGTATTATCGCTAAGTTAATATCTCCTGAGGTTTGTTTAACCATTGAAGGAGTCAAACACGTTACTCATGAGCCATTGCCTGAATAAATCATCTTTATATCAATATAGTAACGTAAAACGATTTAGACTGAAATCGCCCAAAACCACACTCAGGATAATCACTTGAGATTATCCTTTTTTTAATTAAAAATAATTTAATAAGATACCAATAAATAATACCAACCCCACATAATTGTTATTCATAAATGCTTTAAAACATAATGCTGGTTGACGATTGGCAATGAGTTTTTGTTGATGGATAAATAAGCCTAACACGAATATCAAACTAGCAAAATAAGGCACCCCCAAATCTAGCTGTTGCCCTATATAAAATAACAGCAAAACCATAGCTAATTGTAAAATACCAATAATCAATTTATCAAAATGAGCAAAAATAATTGCGGTTGATTTTATTCCAATTTTAATATCATCACTACGATCAACCATGGCATACTGGGTATCATAAACAATAGACCAAATGATATTAACCAGAAATAATAACCAACACTCCAAAGGTAAGGACTCACTAACTGCTGCATACGCCATTGGAATTGACCAACCAAACGCAGCACCCAGAACAATCTGTGGAAAATGGCTAAATCGTTTGATAAATGGATAAATCCAAGCTAATAATAACCCAATCACCGATAACCAAATAGCCATTTGATTCAAGGCCAACACTAATATAAATGCGATAATAACCAATGAGAAAAATAGCGTCTTAGCTTCTTTTTCTGTTACCTCACCATTTGGCAGAGGGCGCTCTCGGGTTCTGGCAACATATCCATCAAATTTTCTATCCGCAAAATCATTAATAACACAACCAGCGGCACGCATTAAAAAGACACCCACAGTAAAAACCAACAAAATAAAAAGATCTGGTAACCCTCGGCTTGCTAACCATAATGCCCAATAAGTAGGCCATAGTAATAGTAAAATACCTATCGGTTTATCAATACGCATTAAGCGAAAATAGGCTCGCCATTTATTCAATTTCAACGTCGTTTGCCCTGCCAATCTATTTATCTCCTTATTATTTTGTATAGATAGGTGAATCTGGCAAAAAAAGTTCAGTTAATAGTAAAGGCTTAGCCGATAATCTTAATAACGAACGCCTTACCCAACAATTATTCTGTATGCCTAAATTAATATAATCACGAGTTAAATTATTTCTACTAAACAAATGGTGTCCTAATGGCACATTGCCTAAATTTATTAACTCACATTCAGGACCCGTCAATGTCTCTTCTGGGATCACTGTCCGCCCATATAACCATGGGCAACCATCACCAAAAAGTACGACTTCACGTAACCAATAGCGCTGGCTATTAGGCAAAAGTTGAGCTTCTTCGTCCTGACTATCTAATAAAATAAAACCTTCTTGATAAGGTTTTACCGTGACGTGCTGACAATAGCGAGCAAGACGCTGAGTCATTGAACCTAATTCGGTTAACCAATTATATATTGGATCCGGTACGTTAATTTCTTGTGCAGAAAACCAATTAATCGATTGATTGCAAAAAAGTGACTGATTTTTTATATGGCTTATTTTTACAGCTACGCCCATAGAATACTTCTCTCATTCTATCTGGAAATTTAAAATAGAAGATATCATGTTAATAATGAATGAAATGATAGGATCTACTAATTTATATAAAAAGTTATCCCTGATTGCAAAATTTTTATTAATTTTGCAATCTTTATATTAGCAAGAAGTGATCTATCTGGCAGTTTATTTACTATAACCAAAACCTGCTGTTACAGACTTTGGTAAAAAATTATTGGCGCCAAGCTTTAAAACAATTAATCAATCCATTGGTAGAGGTGTCATGACTATCAATTTTAGCCTGAGTTGCCAACTCAGGTAGAATACGACCGGCTAATTGCTTACCAAGTTCGACACCCCATTGGTCAAAACTAAAAATATTCAATATAGCACCTTGCACAAAGATCTTGTGTTCATACATTGCAATCAAAGCACCTAATGTATAAGGCGTAATTTGATTAACGAGGATAGAGTTAGTGGGACGATTACCTTGGAAAACTTTATAAAGCGCAACATAGCCCATTTTAGCCGGATCTTGGCCGGCAGCTTTAAATTCTTCGTCCACTTCAAGCCGATTTTTGCCAAATGCTAACGCTTCTGTTTGAGCAAAAAAATTAGACATTAATTTGTTATGGTGATCACTTAATGGATTATGACTAATAGCAGGTGCAATGAAATCACAAGGAATAAGTTTGGTACCTTGATGGATCAACTGATAAAACGCATGCTGACCATTAGTTCCTGGTTCACCCCAAATAATAGGCCCCGTTTGATAACTCACTTTTTCGCCATTACGATCTACATATTTACCATTTGATTCCATATTGCCTTGTTGAAAATAAGCGGCAAATCGATGTAAATATTGATCATAAGGTAAAATGGCCTCGGTCTCTGTAGCAAAAAAATTATTATACCAAATACCAATTAACGCTAATATTACTGGAATATTATGCTCAAAAGCCGTCTCAGCAAAATGGCGATCCATTGCATGAGCGCCACTTAGTAATTGCTCAAAATTATTAAATCCGATGGAAAGAACAATCGAGAGACCAATAGCAGACCACAAAGAGTAACGACCGCCAACCCAATCCCAGAATTCAAACATATTTTGGGTATCGATGCCAAATTTAGCCACTTGTTGTTCATTGGTTGATAAAGCAACAAAATGTTTTGCGATCTGACTCTCATCCTCCGCGACATCTAAAAACCATTTTCGGGCAGTTAGGGCATTAGTCATTGTCTCTTGGGTGGTAAACGTTTTAGAGGCAATTAAAAATAATGTTGTTTCAGGTTTAATTCTTTGCAATGTTTCAGCAATATGGCTGCCATCTATATTGGAAACAAAATGCATATTTAAATGATTTTTGTAAGGTCTAAGTGCTTCTGTCACCATATATGGGCCAAGATCAGAACCACCAATACCGATATTAACAACATCTGTTATTGCCTGACCAGTGTATCCTTTCCAATCACCATTAATGACACGCTCACTGAAACAACGCATTTTATCTAACACAGCATTAACTTGTGGCATAATATCAACACCATCAAGCTTTACTGGGCTATTGCTACGATTACGTAAAGCAATATGCAAAACGGCTCTATCTTCAGTTCTATTGATTTTCTCGCCAGAGAACATACTATTAATTGCACTGCTTAACTTTGTCTCTTTTGCTAAATCCAGTAATTTATGCAAGGTGTCATCAGTTATTCGATTTTTAGAAAAATCAACCAAGATTTGGTCATTAAAAGTGAGTGAAAACTTAGCAAAACGGTCAGCATCATTAACAAAAAGATCACGCAGATGGATATCTTTTATTGTTTGATAATGTTGTTCTAATTCGTGCCATGCTGCTGTTAGACTTGGATTAATGTTTTCCATTGAAATACTCTCTATCTTTCTTCAAATCAGATTTGCAACTATTAATGATTGGATAGTAACTCATTCACACCATCAATTTAACTTCTTTTAATGCCTTCCGCTGGTTAATTTAATCACATCGTCGCATCATTGATCGAATATCGATCAAATTGATGATCTTTTTGTCATTATAAAAATTATTGATTTTGCTAAAAAATAAATTGACCTTCAGACAATAACTCGATAAAGGTAGATTAATAGTTCGCCATTTAAATATATGGGGATAGCATTATGCACCCAGTTTATACCGTCTGCGCAAATAAAAAATTTATTATTGCCAAGTTTGGTGGCACCAGTGTCGCTAATTTTGATGCTATGTGTAAAAGTGCCGATATCGTTATTACAAATAAAAATGTGCGAATTGTTGTACTTTCAGCTTCGTCAGGCATTACCAATCTACTACTCAACCTTACTCAAGCGTATAATGACAATAGACGTAAGGCGCTATTAAAACAAATTAGTCAGCTTCAATACACAATAATGAATCGTCTAGATAATTCTGCTGACATTCAACCAACTATTGACCACTTACTGGAAAGACTTACTACTTTATCTGAAGTTACGGCCCGACAACCACTTACCGCACTAGAGATTGATGAAATTGTCAGCTATGGTGAACTGATGTCAAGCTACCTATTTGTTGAAATTCTACGACAAGCTGGAGTAAACGCAACCTGGTTTGATGTTCGTAATATTATGAAGACCAATGATAAATTTGGTAAAGCCGAACCCAATCAGCAACAATTAAAACAACTAGCAGATAAATATCTACAACCTAAGCTACAAGAAAGCCTGATTGTGACTCAAGGTTTTATAGGCCAAGATGCGGCAGGCCGAACAACAACATTAGGGCGCGGAGGTAGTGATTACACCGCTGCACTAATCGCGGAAGCGCTATCCTTTACCCAGGTTGATATCTGGACAGATGTAGCGGGTATCTACACGACCGATCCGCGTATTGTTGCTAGTGCCAAATCGATTAGCGCTATCACTTTTAACGAAGCAGCCGAAATGGCTACATTCGGCGCCAAAATCTTACATCCTGCAACATTGTTACCCGCTATTCGAGCAGGAATACCCGTCTTTGTCGGTTCAAGCCAAATGCCAGAAGAAGGTGGCACCCTTATCTGCACCAGTACCGAGAAACTACCTCAATTTCGAGCACTAACTCTACGACGAAAACAGACACTCCTCACTTTGCATAGTCTGAAAATGCTCCACGCGCGCGGATTTCTTGCTGAAGTATTCACACTATTATCGCAACACCATATTTCTGTTGATCTCATTACTACATCCGAAGTGAGTATCGCTTTAACGCTGGATACCACCGGCTCTACCAGCACCAATGGAAATCTATTGACTGAGACTTTAATAACGGAATTAGCCAAATTATGTCGTGTAGATGTTGAGGAAGGGTTAGCACTCGTTGCCATTATTGGTAACAACTTATCGCAAATAAATGGTCTAGGAAGTCAAATTTTTAGCGCACTAGCGACTTATAATATTCGTATGATCTGTTATGGCGCTAGTAGTCATAATATTTGTCTACTGGTAGCCGATAAAGAAGCAGAAACGATTATTCAAATACTGCATAAAAATCTTTTTGAATAACCGAGATATTATCACCGCTTAAAATGACAAATTGAGCGGTGAGATTGACTTTTTGCCAATGAAAAGTTAGTTAGTCATATTTTTCTGATAATTTCAAATCTGTTGGCTTGATAACTAAACTCGTTTGTAGTCGTTTAAGATTTTCTTTAGCAGTAACATTATTAAGCTTTGCAGCAGTTGCAAACCACATAATAGCGCGGAAAATATTTTTTCTTAATCCCTGACCGGTAGCATATAAGACCGCTAAATTATTTTGTGCATCGGTCTCTTGTTTATAGGCAGCAGATAAAAACAGTTCACTGGCTTTTTGTGGATTTTTTTCAGTACCTATGCCATAAAAATAAAAAAGTCCCAGCTGATTTTTTGCCTGGGGTATTTTTTGTGCTGCTTTTTGCATTAAGCTAAATGCATTTTTAGGCTGCTTATTAATACCTTTACCAGCTAAATAGAGTTGCGCCAGTCGGTATTGCGCTTTAGCTTCACCACTATTTGCCATGATCTGATACAGTTGTGCCGCTTTAGTAAGATCTTTCTTTATACCAATGCCCTTTTCATAATAATAAGCGACTTTTAAACTTGCATCAGCATAGCCAGCATCCGCTAATACCTGATACCACTGCCTAGCTAAAATAGCATTCTGCTCTACTCCATAGCCATGTTGATAAAATTCGGCAAGATGATACTGTGCATCGATATGTCCTTGTTCTGCGGCTCGCTTATACCAATAAAAAGCCTGATAATTATTTTTTTCTAAATACTCTCCATCATCATAAATAAATCCCATATTATATTGAGCAATAGCATCACCGCTATATGCTGCACGCCGATACAATTCAATAGCATAAGCAGGATTTTTTTTAACCCCATAGCCTTTCTCATAAATCTGGGCTAAATTATTCAATGCACCTAAATCACCCAGATCAGCACTTTTCTCATACCACTCTCTGGCTTTCTTATAATCTTGACTAACACCAAATCCATTCTGGTATAAATATCCCAGAACAAATTGAGCATAAGCATCCTGCTGCAAGGCAGCTTTTTCATACCAATTTTTAGCTTGTTTATAATCTTTATCTACCCCTAATCCAACAGTATACATATAACCTAAACCAGATTGAGCATAAGGATCACCTTTGTTTGCACCCCGCTGCAACCAGGTTACCGCAGCTTTATAATCTTTTTTTCTTTGATTAATCACTCCCATATAATAAAAGGCATCGCTATTGCCTTCTTTAATTGCCTTTTCGAACCAAAAATTAGCTTTGCCAATGTCTTCTTGTATATCTTTTGAGCCATAAAGATATGTTATCGCAACATTCATTATGGCGTTCATCTCACCTTGCGAGGCTTTTTTTAATTGTTGGCTAAATGTGTCGTTTTTCTCTTGTTCAACAGATTGCGTATTAATTGCTATATTCATGTCAATTTGTGGCAAAACATCACTCTTTGCCAATGAAAAATTTAATAATATCAAGCAAGTTATAAATAATTTTTTTTTCATTTAGTTCACTATCCAAATATTAATTTGAACCAAAAAACACGAGGATGAAAACTATATTATAAAACAGAAAATGTTAATAATATTTTTACATTTTTAAAATAAAAACACCCTCAACACTATTGTATTAAATAAATTTTATTCCTCTTCACACCTATTATATTCATCTTTACATCGCTTATTGACTAATTCATTACCGTAGCCAAATTTACTAAGCTAATTACCAAATTTTTTCTAATGAAACTGACTAACTCAATAAAAAATTTTTCTTTCCTTTCGTTAATTTTTTTAATTTTCTAAATAATCCAAACTTTATGTAATCAAATTAGAAATTGATAAAGTTGCCAGCAATTAAAATAATGAAAAAATAGCAAAAAAATAATCAAAACCTCTTATTTTATTATATGCTAATATTTGAAATTTTTTAGTTAAAACATCTAGCTATCTAAATAGTGGTAATTGCATAATTAAATATATTTAAATAAAAATAAAATTTAATTGTAATAAAAATGATTCTATTCTACTAAAAGGATATGTTCATTACTAAATAATCAGGAAAATTTATTAAAACATTTACAAATAGTTAACTAAATGGAACTGTTAAAACACTAATATTAATCAGTTAACCCTCTTTAAAGAGGATTAAAAAGTAAATTTAATTTATGTATCTTTATTCATTATATTATTACAATAGTCTACAAATGCACCTGGATTTATGACCAATTGCTTAGATAATACCGCTTCTACTTTATCCCTCATATCATTAAACTGTTTCTTTATTGCTATAGCTAGGTTTTCTGTTTTACTATCATTCGCTAATTCTGCAATAATTGGCGCATAATATATAGAAATACCACTAAAATAATCAAAACACTTCATTTTAGCCTTAATATAGGTTTGCAATAATTCTTGATTTTCAGCTAAGTTAACTAGTATTAATGAAGAAAAATCTGCTACCCCTAAACGCTTTTGATTACTTTTGGTAACACCCGCAATATTAAACTCTGTTTTTTCTTCATTATTAATCGTTAATTTAACATTATCCTTTATAAAATTAATAAGTTGTTTTTGTTCTATATCACTATTAGTCTTTAAAAATTG
Organism: Bombus cullumanus; assembly: GCA_014737535.1. Taxonomy (NCBI): domain Eukaryota; kingdom Metazoa; phylum Arthropoda; class Insecta; order Hymenoptera; family Apidae; genus Bombus; species Bombus cullumanus. The sequence continues at coordinate 7,500 of JACXIX010000129.1, read as the reverse complement.
AGAACCATTCATTAAAGGTATCTTTAATGCATTATGTAATTCGACCATTGGATCATCAAAAATGGTAAAATTTTGACTAAATATATCCTTTACTGACAGCTTTATTTGATTATTGTATTCCCCAGCGATATCTATCTGAAAATCATATCGATGTTTTTCACCAGCAAGCTTAGCAAGCTGACTAAAGGCTAAAATTTTGTTGTAAGTTGTTTTAGGAATATTATTTGTAGTTGAATTAGATAAAATCTGTAACTGCTTTTCTATTTCACCTTTATGAAAAGGCGAGCCCCAATTGTTCATTGCTTGTGATAATTTATCAAAATCAGTCACTAACACTAACTTTGCTTTATCTGTCTCTATCTGTTGAATATGAAAAAAATTTTTAATACGTTCCAGAGTAACACCCATCAATATATCCTTAAAAATAGTTGTCCATGTCAATAAAAATACTCGGCTTAGCTATTTTACAGATATAAATAAAATGGCATTTATATTTAAAAGCCAAATTTTTATAAAAATAAATTTTACAATAATAAATTATTATTAATTATCACCTTACATTAATTTATTTTAAATAAAAATGAATTTGCATGATAGGAAGGTTATGCCGTGTTCAATAAGCAAAACATAACCCCCAAAAGAGTATATACTCATCAATGCTCTTTTGGGTAAAAACAATTTAAATCACCAATGTAAATACTATATTTACTTCATTAGCATATAACAATGTTCAATAATGTTTTCTGTATCTATATTCTTTTGATTAAATAAATTAAATAAGGTTTGCTCAGTATTCTCTCTAACTTTATCAAATTCGCCCTTTAAATTTTGTGCCATTTCAAAGGAATTATGGCAAGCTAGTTCAGAAAAAATTGATGATAAAGATGAAGCAGTCGCAGAAAAATAATCAAAACATTTCATTTTTGCCATAATAAAAGCCTGTAAGAATTGCTTATTTTCCATCAAATTTTGCCGTACCTCTAAAGAAAATTTAGCGATATCTAAACGTTCCTGATTTTTATCTTCAATCCCTTGCAGTCTAAAGCTTTGTGAATCATTATCATCTATAATCAATGCCAATTCTTTCTGCATAAAGGAATGGATCTCTTCTTCTGACATACTGCTTTTGGCAGCCAAATATTCAGAAGAATTTGTTAAGGGTACTTTCATTGCACAAAATAGTTCATACATCGGCTCGCCAAACCAGATAGATTCCTTATCCAATACATCTTTTACCGATAAAGTTATTTGGCTAAAACCATTATAGGAGTCAACCTTTGACATATCCAAATATGGAGAAAGTTGTATTTTAAAATCATGTCGATGTGTTTCACCTGCCAATGTAGCAAGCCTAATAAATGCTGATAGCTTAGCATAAACCGTTTCGGTATTATCAATAGATTGATGATGGGACAAAGTTTGTAAATGTCGCTCAACTTCATCTTTATCAGATGGATCACACCATTTTGTCATGGCTAAAGATAATTTATCAAATTTATTTGCTGTTGCCGGTTGTTCTGTTTTATTTGTCGAATTAACTGTAGAATTAAAAAAACTTTTAATACCATCAATGATATTTATATTACTCATTTACATCTTCTTAGAAATTAATTTCAATTAATTAAAAAAACGTCATATTTTCTCATTAAGAATGGTAACTTATTAAAATACGAATAATACCAGAAAACGATTCTCCAATAATCTGTTTAATTCCAAGTTAGGTTAATAATAAAATTAAAACTTATTTAATCAAATGTTTATATTACAAAAATAAATATTTTACTTTATGTCTGATTAATATTATTAAGCGATCAATTAAAAAAACAATTGGTTAATCATTGCTCAATAATAATTATATTTAACTAAAAAAATAGTATGTTTGAATAGATATTATTCAGTAAAAATTTTTTAATTAACAAAAAACAACTCCTCCGATGAAAATTTATTGCTATTTCGTTCATAATAAATAGAAATTTATTCTAACTGTGAGCCCTAATTACCTGAAAAAAACGACAATTAATAACAAAAAAACAAAATCAAAAGCTCTAATAATCGCATATCATTCGTCTCACAAGTTCAATCATTAAGTCGAGGTTTAACTCTATTTGAATATAGTATATATAACTGTATTTGCTTATATTAAAATGTGCGTTGACTAAACCTTTGCTTTACCGGATAAGCAAAAACATCGGCTATATACCCCTGACATATTTTATTTTGTAATGATTGCCAATATTCTGTACTAAATAGATCAGCATGATGCATTTCAAAATATTTTTTAATAACAGGATCATTACAAAGAAAATGGCGAAACTCTTCGGGAAATACATCATGTTCAGCAACACTATACCATGGTTCGTCAGCCATCTCTTGCTCCGGATAAAGCGGCTCTGGTATTTTACGAAAATTCATCTCAGTCATATAACAAATTTCATCATAATCGTAAAAAACCACTCGTCTATGACGAGTAACGCCAAAATTTTTAAATAACATATCACCTGGGAAAATATTTGCTGCAGCTAACTGTTTGATAGCATTGCCATAATCTTCAATGATCCATCTTAATTCTTCACCTTTAACTTGATCGGTATAAATATTCAGCGGGATCATCTTTCGTTCCATATAGAGATGACGGATCAAAATCTTATCGCCTAAATCTTGAAGTTTGGAGGGTATCTCACGCCATAATTCCGCCATCAATTCTTCACTAATATGTTTTTTTGCGATAACAAAATTTTCAAACTCCTGGGTGTCCGCCATTCTTCCAACCCGATCATGCTCTTTAACTATCCGATAGCATGCTCTTACACGCTCCTGCGTAACTTGCTTTGGTGGCAAAAAGCGATCTTTGATCACTTTAAAAACTCGCTCAAAAGAAGGAGAAGTAAAAACTAGCATTACCATACCTTTGATTCCAGGCGCAATAATAAACTGCTCTTGTGAAAAGTTTATAAAAGCCAGATATTCTCGATAATACTCGGTTTTTCCATGTTTCTGACAGCCAATTGACATATACAATTCGGCAATAGACTTTCCTGGTAAAATATCTCTTAACCAAAAAACTAAGGCAGCAGGAAATGGAACATAGACCATAAAATAGGAACGGGCAAAACCAAATATAATACTGGCATTGTTATAATTAGTCAGACAAGTATCAACATAAATACCACCTTGCTCATTATTATGGATTGGCAATAAAAAGGGATAAACAATTTTACCAATCATTATTTTACCTACGACCCAAGCCGCTTTATTGCGATAAAATAATTCATTTGCTATTTCAAATTTGACGTCAGCTAATTGTTCAGCAGAAAATGTCTTTTTAAGATAGTTAACTATATAATTCACATCTCTTGGTAAATCTTCCCAAGCTATACGAAATGGAATATCTATTAAAATATTTTCTATTGTTTTTTTAAGTCCCATATGAATAGAAAAACAGCGGGATAACGGACGCGGGGTATCACAAAAACGATTTACTGGCTGTGAAGTAAAAATAAATAAATTGGTAGGTGTCAAATCACAATGCTGAAATAATCTACAATAAACTGAATTAAAAAAACTTTCTGCAATTTCAAAACGTGGGTAATCTTCTAACAGTCTGATATAAAACTGCTTAATTTCAGCTAATAATGGCTTAGTAAACTCAGTAGTTAAATTCATCTGTCCAAGTTGTTTAACAACTAAATCAACATGATGATCATATAGATTAATTCGCTTTTTCATCGCTTCTTGTACACCATGCCAATCAGCATCCTCAAAACGTTGCTGGGCACTTGATGTTACCTCCAAAAAACGGCCATACTGCGCATCAAAGCCTTGTAAAATTGTCTCGGCAATTAACTCTGCTGAGCTTAAGGTCATAAATGGCGCCCTCATTTCGGCAAATTAAACTTTACTAGCATCAAATCCATCAGGCTAAGTAACATAAGCAGTATATTTAAAACTGCTGTTCTTCAGTTGATCCTGTTAGTGCCGTAACAGAAGAAGTTCCACCTTGAATAATAGTTGTTACTTTATCAAAATACCCCGTGCCAACTTCCTGCTGATGGGAGGAAAACGAGTAACCCTGCTTAGCTGCTGCAAACTCCTTTTCCTGAATTTTCTCAACATAATGTCTCATTCCTTCACCTTTTGCATAGGCATAAGCTAAATCAAACATGTTAAACCACATACTATGAATACCAGCCAAGGTTATAAATTGAAATTTATATCCCATTTCAGATAACTTTTCTTGAAAACAGGCAATGGTTTCATCATCTAGATTTTTCTTCCAATTGAAAGATGGAGAACAGTTATAAGCCAACAGCTTATTAGGATATTTAGCATGAATAGCCTCGGCAAATATTTTAGCTGCACCTAAATCTGGTGTTGATGTCTCACACCAGATCAAATCAGCATAAGGTGCATAAGCTAAGCCGCGACTAATGGCTTGTTCAATTCCTGCCTGAGTGCGAAAAAATCCCTCTTGCGTCCGTTGCTCGTGAATGATGAATTTTTCATCATAAGGATCGCTATTTGAGGTCAGTAAATCTGCCGCTTCAGCATCGGTACGAGCTATCAAAACCGTTGGAACACCACAAACATCAGCCGCCAAACGTGCTGCAATTAACTTTTGAATAGCTTCATGTGTCGGCACCAATACCTTACCACCCATATGGCCGCATTTTTTGGCAGCAGCGAGCTGATCTTCAAAATGCACAGCTGCAGCACCTGCTTCAATTAATGCTTTCATAAGTTCAAAAGCATTCAATATGCCACCAAAACCTGCCTCCGCATCAGCAACAATTGGTAGAAAAAAATCAATATATTTAGCATCATCTGGATTTATATTATTTGCCCATTGAATTTGATCGGCTCGACGAAAGCTATTATTAATCCGCTTGACAACTTCAGGGACTGAATCAACAGGATAAAGCGATTGATCTGGATACATATTCGCAGCAGAATTAGCATCAGCTGCCACTTGCCAACCCGATAAGTATACTGCTTCTATACCTGCCTTTGCTTGCTGCAACGCCTGACCACCGGTTAATGCACCTAGCGCATTGACATAATCTTTCTTTGATTTGCCATTAATTAATTGCCAAAATTTATCTGCACCATTGCGCGCTAATAAATAATCAGGATTTATAGAACCGCGTAATTTAACAACATCTTCTGCACTATAATTGCGAATAATTCCTCTCCAACGGGGAGAAGAACGCCATTCTTCCTCAAGTTGAGCAATCTGTTGTGATCTGGTCGTTATCATTGTTATCTCCCCACATACGAGTTAATTAGATATTAAATAGCTAAAATATTTTCTTTCAGTTAAGTTGCTGGTAACCCGCCAAGGTCAAAAATTCGATCAACTCATCCTGAGTGGTAATAGAGATCATCAATTCCACTGCCTCCCGAAAACGACCATGTTGAAAACGAACATCACCTAGCTCTTGCTGAATAGTCTGTAACTCTTCATCCAACATATCTAAGAACAATTCTTTTGTTACTTTTTGTCCATTAGATAATCGTTTTTCATGACGGATCCATTGCCAAATAGAAATACGCGAAATTTCCGCAGTTGCAGCATCTTCCATTAATCCATAGATCGGCACGCAGCCATTTCCAGAAATCCAAGCTTCAATATATTGAACCGCAATGCGAATATTCGCTCTCATACCCGCTTCAGTACGCTTACCACGACAAGGCTGTAATAATTGTTCAGCTGTAATAGGTTCGTCATTCTCACGTATAACATCTAGTTGATTTTTTCTTCCCGCTAATTCCTCATTAAAAACAGAGATTGCAATATCCGCTAAAGCAGGATGAGCAATCCAAGTTCCATCATGACCATTTTTAGCCTCTAATTCTTTATCTGCTCTAACCTTCGCCCATACTGCTTCATTCTGTTTTAGATCTTTAGTTGGAATAAAAGCCGACATTCCTCCCATAGCAAAGGCACCACGACGATGACAAGTCTTAATTAGTAAACGGGAATAAGCATTTAAAAAAGGTTGTGTCATTGTTACTACCTGCCGATCCGGTAGTACCCGATCACGGTATTCTTTTAGCGTTTTAATATAACTAAAAATATAATCCCAACGACCACAATTAAGTCCAACAACGTGATGACGCATATAATAAAGGATTTCGTCCATTTGAAAGACGGCGGGTAGTGTCTCAATCAGTACAGTCGCTTTAATTGTACCCAGGGGTAACCCGTACCGTTCTTCGGTATAACTAAATACTTCACTCCACCATTGAGCTTCTTTATAAGATTCTAATTTGGGGATATAGAAATAAGGGCCGCTCCCTTTTTGCAATAATTTTTTATAGTTATGAAAGAAGTAAAGCGCAAAATCCAATAATGCCCCTGGAATTGCTTTTCCCCGATATAAAATATGTTTTTCAGGTAAATGTAAGCCTCGTACACGAGCCATCAAAACAGCCGGATCAGACTTCAATTGATAAACTTTGCCTTGCGGATTAATAAATGAAATAGTGCCATTAACAGCATCACGTAAATTAATTTGTCCTTCAATCAATTTTTCCCACGTAGGTGAAAGTGAGTCTTCAAAATCAGCCATAAAAACTTTTACATTAGCATTCAAGGCATTAATAATCATTTTACGTTCTACTGGACCGGTTATTTCGACTCGTCGATCAAGTAGATCCGCAGGAATACCTTGTATTTTCCAATCATCCCTCCTGATTGAAATAGTTTCTGTCATAAAATTCGGCAAAATACCTTGATCGATCTGTAGTTGTCGCTCAACCCTAGCCTTAAGTAAAACATCACAATTTTCAGCAAACTGCTCAACTAACGCTGTTAAAAAATCAACCGCGGCTGGTGTCAAAAGTTGTTCTTCTAGTACGCCAAATGGTTGCAAAAAAGTTAATTCATTGATCGCTGCCTGCTGATCCATAGAGTATCTCCTTTAATATAAGGTACACTTGCTAAAGACTATCTCAAAACCAGCAAAAATCAAAAACCCTTCCATTTTCAAAAAAAACATCTATTTTATTGAAAATAAAGGATTTATTGAAAAATATGATAAAGATAATTACCTCAAGTTAAGGCAATGAAAATGTTGCATATTTATTATATAAATGTGCATTTAATGGATTAAATGTAATATTACAAGAAGAAATAAGTGGAAAAACTTTTTAGCCTAGTTTTTTTTAGTTTTTTCTCGATTCCTAGCAAATCAAAAAAATTTACAAATAAGATTTTCTAATTAATAAAAAACAAACTAAATTGTTTTACGATATAACTAGCCAAACGTCAAAAAGCCACCCTTAGGTGGCTTTTTAAACATAATTAAC